>NQII01005181.1:73488-171243 GCA_002778355.1 Clitarchus hookeri | reverse complement strand
AAATATTTCTATTCTGTTTGTAAACACGCAGATTGGGAAACAATGTTTATCGGGAAAGTCCCCTCGTGAATCAACTTATTTGGTATGATAAAAGAAGGCCAACATTTAAACTTAGGAGTGTGGTGATATTGCGAACGAAATATTGTATTCTCATTTCAGAGATGGCAAAGCCAAATTACGTAAAAAACAGTCAACAAACTTTAAGTATAGAAAATATCGGAACTTTTCATACAACTGGTCGAATCAATTTTCATATTTAATTTCGGTATTTTTTGTAATATATAAGCTGTCACACCTTTTCTGGACAAAATGATAACACCTTCTATACAATGATCTCCGTACCCTATCCACCCTATCAACCGCTGGAGCAAAGCATAAGAAAATAAAGGTAGTTGAAGTTTTATATAATTCCTGTCTCGAAATAAATTTTCACTGCATTTTACTTATACATAAAATAAGCTACTTTGAAATTATTATTAATACTTTGCATCCATAATCTAAAATATAACAAAAACGTCTGCAATTTTTGTTGGATATCTGTTAAAAACCAACAAGGAAATAAAAATGATTTCCGCGAAACATAATGTGTACATTAATTTGTATGTTTATAGGCCGGTGATCTGTAGAAAGTAAGATTTGTACGATTACATTAACGTTCCAATTAATTTGTTAGAAATCTTTGTAGAAATGTTTTTTTGCGGAGTCACAGGCGTTGAAGTATCTTTAAGAATGGCGCTTTCATGGCAATCATACACATTTTATTCTTGTTTAAAAATATATATTTGTAAACGAGTATGAAGGTATATGTTAAAAAGTTTTATACCCTTCAATAGAAAATCTGTTTTATTTTATTTTGTGAAACTGTGTAATATATTTTTTTCGTAATATTAGTTATAAATAATATTATTTAAGACATGCCAAATGTACAATTAATTCATTTATTAAAGGTTCAGATAAATAAGCATTCGAAATTTTTCGAAATCTATTCAGTTTCATTAAATAGTTTATAATGTTAACGACAATTCTGAATTTAGTTTGAGTGTTTCCATCCATGTGATTATTCGAATTAAAGAGTGAACCTCTCACTGGTAAGGAAAAGAATATGGGTTAAAATGTGTGAGGAGCAAAAGTAATAAGTGTGGGTTTATTCACTGTGATATGAATTTTTGATGACAATGAGCTGAGCACTAAGAACGTCCGCTCTAGAACCTTCTTCAATGTAAGGATATGAACGCCGACGGCAGTCAGCGAGCGTGATACCCGAACCCCAACAAACAGTATCTTTGAGGATTGCTCTATGTTTTTTCAATTTTGTGTTGCAGAATGTCAATCTCCTAGCGGTCTTGTCTGCAGATTGTCCGTGATAACTTCCTGTTTGGTTTTTTTTAGAATGCCGTGCAATTGTAACGACAAAAAATGATGTGGCTTTTATTTTTACCTCACAAAGCTTTAAACTAATTACCGCCAAATTTTTCATACAAGTGTTGCAATGCAACTATGAGTACAATTTTTTACCTTATCACTTAAAAAAACACGGAAGCAACGGAATTGTTTTCTAGCATAATAAATTTCTCAATATTTAGAATAAACCAAATAATGTTTTCCATATTTTTTATGTACAATGTATTTAACAATGAAAAAAATATAGGATTTTATTTTACTTTTTTTGAATAACGGCAGTTAGTCAAAAATAATTCAGTTGAAGTGATAATATGTGAAGTGTTTAACCATTTGCTATTAAAATTGGTACATCAGTCATGATATTAAGTACAACAAACCAATGTGCTTTTTTATTAAATATATGTATTGCTATTTTGAAAACGGCTGCCATTCATACATCAACAATAGTCATATCTCAACGCAGATTGGAGTGATTTTTGTATGACCTTATGAGAACCTTTCCTAGAGAATGCATCAACGCAGGGTGAGTAACATATTTTTTCCGCGAAAAAGAGTGATAGTGGGAATTTGAGCACGAATGCAAATATGAGAACTAATGTAACGTGTTAAATTATAAAGCCACGGAGAAAATAGACGTAATTATTAAATAGATTATGTAAATAATTTTTACCTGATTCCAGTCTTGTAAGATGCTAACGCTTCTAAACTATAAAATATATAAATTTACATTTCAAATAATATCGTAAAAAAGTTATACGTAGATAATAAGTTTTCAACATTTTGGTTCCCTGTTCAATTTTTATAGAGAATTTTTCATATAAATGGTGAAAGAGCATATTTGCTAAATTTTATTCTGCTATGATAACCCAATTTATATGTTTATTGTGTTTAATATTGAACTTTATTGGATATATTATATATTTAAAATCATTTTCCATGTACAGAAACATTTTTTATTCAATATGTGTGCAACGAAAGTATTGTTAAAATATCTCTGGTATCATTAAAAAAAACATTGCCACCAGAAAGCCTGGCATGGTTTCTCGGTTTCATGACCACTATAAATTAATACTTAATACTTTAAAACAATAAAACTGCAGATTATACGAAAAACAAATGTTTGATAAACAAAACAAAAAAAAAATATGTATCGTTCTCCGACATTACAACCGATTATTGGTTTTAATAAAATGTGTGGGTAGAAACAATAAAATTACAAAACAAGTGAAATTATAGTATATAACACCAGTTTCACTGCAAAGATGTTACTCAAATTTCTAAGTTAAAAAGTGTAATTTTTAAGCATTTAAACGCATTCTGCTAAGTATTGTTAACATTTTATATTGACATAAATGATTTATTAAATGGACACATTAATATTTCACTAAAGGTCAAAAGGGTTTTTAATATTTAATTTAAACTATTTATTTTCAAAACTTTTTAATATTAAGTATTACATTTAGAGAATCTGAAGCATTTAGAAATATAACTACATAGAAAAGTTTTTTTTAAGCTATAATTATAAATTTGTTACCTGAAGAAAATTTGTTATAAATTCATAAATAGTGACCAACAGAAATAATTAAAAATTATTATTTCCTGGTTGCACAATAATTTATCATCAATTCAACCCTCAGAGCATACAGTGTCTCACTGCATGCATGGAGACATTTTTTGTTTTAACATCCACGCGTAAATTCCTGAAAAACGGAGGGATTTAGATTTAAAACACTCTATATGTTTCGCAATTTCAACGTTATTTAAAAACACACTATGCTTCTGCGTCGTAAAGATAACTATAAAATAAGAAAAATAATTTTAAGAAAAAAAAAATTACAATTGTTATTTACCTTTGTTCAGGTAAAGTTTTTGCAAATATTAGTGTTCCACGTTAAAAACTGTCATATTTTTAATTAAACTATAAATCGACACTTCATTGAGTCAAATATTTCACTGAAAGATCTCTTCAGAATCAAAGCTGTACATTTTATTCTAGCGTATGTCTTCAAACCTCCAAGTGAAGATTGAATTTTAGTTCATTTTAGTACCTTACATTTTATTAATTAATGAGCGTTTACTCAACTGTATAACTATAACCACTATGTTTTGCTGAGTATTATGTATGGATAGAAAAACTTGTTACCATTTGAAGGGATCTAGTAGTCACGTTATAAATAGTATGTGTTTGTTATTTTCAGAATAACAAGTTTGTGATATTTATTTTGATAGCAGAAATGGTCAAATGAGAAGTATTTGTATGACATACACCGTGCACGTAAGAAAGCGATTTTTATCTTTGGTTTTGCTGTAATAGCCGAAAATAAACCAACAAACGCTATCAGATGCGTTATAACATGTTTTAAGGTCAAACAGTTATCTGTAAATGAGAGATCTGGAATCTGTTGCCCCGGCACGTATCAGCAATATCTGGGAAATTTGGGAGAAATGCTTGCTAATGAACAGACTGGAATTCATCGACATGAATGCTATGCTCGCTGTCAAGAATCATTGCGCCATGTATCAGAAGGGAGGGGTAGGGACTACATTTGGTATCGGCAGACATTGCTGTAGACTCACGCAAACACAGCGGAGGAGAAATGGTGGAATAAAGTTGTCTAAATAAATTATATAATCTCGCATAAATTCTATACTTTGACATAAATATAATAATATAGAAATAATTAAGTTAGTTCTGGTCAGTGACTAAGGCCAACTATTCTATCCATCAGCATACGAAATGCATAGGGGTCAAAGAGAAAGAAGAAGGAAAGAGGAGAATATTTTATTGATTTAAGAATACAGGCAACTAAACTCAAGAGAGAAAGAAACATTTACCAGATCAATGCATCCATAGAGCCTATATCCAATTCTCATATTATAAAACGGCTGTAATTGTAGATATTCTTAAATATGTGATTTATAAATTAATAACATGACGCATTTTCTTAAGTATGGATTAATGAAAATTTTTATAGGCCCTATTTTTAATACTCGGAATGAAACGTGAGTAAACACATCCACGTGTATACGTTAGTAAAAAATTATAGCTTTACATTGATTAAGAAGAGTTTTGAAACATCCAAACACACTAGTTAACTATACGAATAAAAGTAACAATAGTCTCGAAGTTTAAATAAATTGGGATGTTTACACGTCAAAAATATTTATTACTTTTATGAGCACTACCTACAGCGTGTAACTAAAAGAATCATCTGATTTCACAAAGCTATAACTATTACATGAAGTAAGACAAGATAAGGTCATGCGGCAAATTGTAAGATAAATATGGAAACTTAAAGTTTCCCTTGGAACATGTTGAAGGACGCAAGTTCACTTGGTTGTCAGTAGGTGTCACCCTGAGGGTGCTACAGCTGGTGCTACTAGCATGTTGATTCCGTATGCGCCGGGATGGCGGTGAGACAGCAGCAAAAGGCGTTCTGCGTTCTCCGTGTCAACAAGTGTGAGTAAGTTATAACTTTGCAGCGGGATTTTTGTTTAACTGTATGGCACTGCATCTCGTACTGCGCAGAGCATCCGACGGTGGCACGAGTAGTTTCAAGAGACCGGTTGTTTATGTAAGGGGAAGTCCACAGGTCGCCTTCGGTATTCCTGAACAAGATGTAGCGCGCATCCGGCAGAGTTTTGCACGGAGTCCACATAGGTCCACTCTTGGCAGCTGAGAACTGGCCATCTTCCATATGGCTGTCAGCCGTGTTTTTCGGCGACGATTGTTTTTAAAACCATATAGGATTCAAATACTACAAGCCCTTCGTGATGGTGAAAAACAACGACGTCTTGAGTTTTGTGAGGTAATTCTGGTCAAGGAGATGAACAATGAAGACTTTTGTTCACGGTTGGTGTTCATCGATGAGGCTACGTTCCATTAAATGGAAAAGTGCAACGCCACAACGTATGAATATGGGAAATACAGCGGCCAGATACCATTGTCGAGCATGAGAGAGAATCTCCAAGGCTGAAAGTGTTTTGCGCCGTTTTCCGATAGCTGGTGTACGGTCCGTTATTTTTTGTGGAAAACACTGTTTCGGGAATATCCTATCTGTATATAATGGTGATATGGCTGTTTCCACAATTACGAAAACATTCCGATAGTTTAATTTTTCAACAGACCTGAGCACCGCACAGGCTTCTGCATGTCAGAGAATTTCTCAACAATAAACTCTCTGAACGATGGATCGGCCATAAGTGGCTTACGGATTGCGCATTGAACCACTGGCCTCCAAGGTCTCCTGATCTCAGCGTTTGTGATTTTCTCTTGTGGGGATTCGTGAAAGACTCCTTATACGTGTCTCCCCTTCCAACAATCACTGGAGAACTGAACTGCGACGCCGCATAGCAACAGCAGTGGCTGCGGTAACACCTGACATCCTCGCAAGGATATGGGACGAGTTTGACAACCGTGTAGACGTATGCCATGCATCCGGTGGAGGGCACATTTAACATCTGTGAAAATAAATCTTAAGACTTTGTATTCTTATCCGTATTTTAAAATTTACCGGAAGGTTTTATGAGCATGTATGTAAAAATTATTGCCTTGTGAAATCGTAGGAATATTTTCGATATACGCTGTATATTTAAACAGTTCTCAAGAACATCGGCGTTATTTAATACTTTTTTGATAATTGGAAGATAACATTTTTAGGCGCTTATTTAATAAAATTTAATAAGATATTCAGAAAAAAAATTAGTTTTTTTCCTAAAAGGCACTAGCATCACAATTATTCATACACATTATGTCATTGCAGCTAGATCCGTTTCCCTAATATAGCAACAAGGACATATTTATAACATAGTATAAAAGATAATTTTTTTTATATATTCCAGGATATGCAGATATTTATTAATAATTTATTACTTCTTTATATGTATATGAATTTACGCATTAAATTTAAAAGGATCTTATAGCTTTTTATACACAGAAATTTATTTAGATTTTCATCCTCTTCTTTTCATTCCCTCTAAAATTTAATTATAAAAATCTTCGCTCAAAATTCATGACTTTTTTTTTTTAATTAATCATGCACGTATGATTTGGAGGTTTACTTAATTTGTAAATTTGTAATAGGATAGCAGTACGAAAAATAATTTTATCTAGACCATTCCATAATTTGATTAAACAATATTGGTGCCAAACAGTTGAATACTTCGTGAGATGAGCATTTATTACCGATTTATATTATTTTCAAAAAGATAGGAAAAAAAGTTACCACCTTTATGTTATACTCCTTCATTGTAACACTGATATGAAATTTTGTCCAAATTAGTTAAAAACTTAAGGTATTACATATAGTATTTGTAGTTTAATGGTGGCTGTTATGTAAAGTATTATTATATTTTTAAGATAAAAATATGGTATTTAGATTTTACCATTGCGCACTTCATATAATATGGACAGTCTGATGGTAGCACATTAAAAAATTTAATAAATATGATATTTATAGGTGATAATTTTTTTAACTCGGCCATCTCACATAACAGGCAAAGAAAAATCGGAATTGGTTTAATATAGTCATTGAGTAAATTATTCTTTAGATGCAAAGTTGGTTAAAAAGGCCAGATATTTCCGACAGAAAACTTTTCTCGTGTCAAAAGTGACATGCCCGAAAATTTGGAAAATAATAGTGACGAAAAGAGGTAGTCATAGGCTTAACGACATACAGTGAAATAAAGTATTGTTGTAGAAACTCTAGCAGTTCCCAAACTATGTTTCGCGGAACCTCAGGATTTCACTCTGTGGTAAGGGTTTTGTTGAATCAAACCAAATTTGTTTGGTGCAGCCAAATTAATTGTTTGTATAACGCCAATGAAATATTTGGCTGTTGTAACCAAATTATTCTGTTGTTCTTATTTTTTTGCCCAAACAAATATTTAGTTGGTGCCACTATAAATTTGTCTAGCTCTACGTACATGAATAGTTACGGTTAATATAAAAAAAATTATATATCTGACCGTAATTTGAACTAAATTCATTTGATTCCGGGTGCTACGCCCGAGAAACTTCAGCTTAATATACTACGTATAATACTGTAACTTTTTAACAATTTTCAATTGAAATACTGGACATTGTGCACATATAAATATTTTAGTTTCGTGTTGAACTTGTTTTATTACAATGCTTATACAATTATTAAGCTTCAATAAATGCACTAACAAATACTGTTGCTATCCTTCATTTCACCAAATATGCAAACAAACTTTCTAGTTGTATTTTAAAACAAAGGCAATAAAATGAATAGGAAAAAAAAACTGCGGATTCAACTAAATATTACAAATACATATGCCATATTGAAACAACTATTTCTTTGTGCATATAAACTTCATACGTGTACTGCAAAATCACTCAGCAACCAAAATTTTACAACATTGAGAATTTAGCCTACAAATAATTAATTACAACTGTGGGTATTGTTGGCTAAATCCTAAAATTAATAAAATTTTCACTAAAAAAATTAAACTGAAGAGTCAAAAAAACTGGTATAGGCGTGCGTATGCAAATAACAGAGGTATGGAACCAATCAGAGTAACGCGATGCGGTCAGCAGATTGATCGATTACTGCTGCTACAATGGCAGGTTATCAAGATTTAAGTGAGTTTGAATGTGGTGTTATAGTCGCCGCACGAGATATGGGACATAGCATCTCTGAGGTAGCGATAATATTTGGATGTTTGCGTACGACCATTTCCCGAGTGTACTGTGAATGTCGGGAATCAGGTAAATCATCACATATTCGACATCGCTGCTACCGGAAAAAGATCGTGAAAGAACGGGACAAACGACGACTGACGAGAATCATTAAACGTGACAGACGTGCAACCCTTTCTCAAATTGGCGCAGATTGGATTTGTGGACTGCCCTGTAGGATTCACGGTGTGAATTGCCTCCTGCATACCTTCAGACATTAGTCGAGTCCATGCCACGTCGTCTTGCGGCACTTCTGCGTGCTCGAGGGGCCCTACACGATATTAGGCATGTGTACCAGTTTTTTTGGCTCTTCGGTGTATTATAATGTGTAATGAAGTTTACACGATTTACATCAAAAAGTCTGTCTGCAACAGTGATTCAAGGTAAGCACAAAGATATTGGAAAGGATAAATATTACTCTTCAGCTGGTTAAGTTCGTGAATAATAAATGGTAATTTCAGTGCACTCTCAAGTTCGCTCCTGTACTGAAATAGTGCAACTTCGAATTGCAACTTTTTTTTCCCTGTAACTGCTCCAGAAGAGGAAATCATTATAATAGTGATACATTTGCTCTAAAGTAAAAGTTTTTTAAGGTTTAAAATGCCTGATCTATGTATAAATACAATATTATTTTATTATAATAAGAGTTTTGGATATGCGAAATGGCTGTTTTTAAGCCTGCTTTATGATGTACACAAGCATTCTGCATAGGTGCAAGAATGGAAAATATCTTGGATTGAAAATTTCTTAGTAAAAACCAGAAATGCATTTGGAGTTTCGCGGAGGGTGTCGAGACAGAAAATTATTGGGATCTCTAGTATAGAGTGTTGTAGCATTGATCTAAATATTTGTAACATAGACAGTAATATTTACAGAAATCGTTCTTATATTCCTGTCCGTGATTGTATTTACTACTGTACAGTTTGTTGCTACGGCGAAACACTGATCTGCTACAAAACATATAGTAACTCGAACAGAACATCTTCAACAACATTTGCATTGCTCTCACAACATCTAGGATAGCAATAGCAAGCATGATATTCTGTTAATGATACCCTAAAACTGGATTACAGAACTGTACAGTTCTATCAACAAATATTTTGCTACGTTATTGTAAATCTGACTGTTATGGGGACAATATAAATATTGTTGAAGTTGTTGCGTTGGAGGCACTATCTTTATGTAGTAAGATTGCAGTGTCCTGCTGTAACAAACAGATGTACTGGGGGGAGATTACTATGGGAGCTTAACACCTATCGTTAAAATTTGTCATATTATTAACATGCAAATGTGAAGCACGTATATGCCGGGAATCGAGCATATAAGACCGTAAAAGAGAGTGACCTTACAGTGACTCCCGTTCTGAAAATATCACCTGATGTTTTTTTGAAAATTGTGATGTTTCCTAACTTTAATTAACTAACTATCTAAATGAAAAATGCTTTCTGAATTGGTGTAATTTACCCAAATATGTTTAACGGAAACACTACTTTTTGATCCTGTCTTCCACAAGATTCAAATTGATAACTCATAGTTATATAATTCTGGAAATATGATGGACATTTTTTGAAAAATTTGCTTGCCATATTTTTACATTGACTTCTAGACGTTTGTGGCGTTTGGAGTAGTACGGCACGGACTTTCAAAAATGTTAAGAAGAGAAACTTACAATAATTTAATTTATCCGTAATAGTTCATTGTCGTAGGATGGGGTGTGACTTTGGCCCAAATAATGTAAAACAACATTTTCTTTCGTAATTATTAGAAACGATTTTTTTTCTCATCCTGCTCTCTGACAAATAAACTACAAAAGAAAATAAATCACATTTGCTGCTAGCAGTTAAAAAAGTTAATATGCTTAAAGTATGTTAACGATAAAAAGAGCACTTTCGAAATCAACCTAAGAAAAGAGTCAGTGCTCCTAGCTGCATATATATTAACGAGCGCACTGAGTGAAATGCACCCAATAAGTTTGGTTACGATGGAATAAAAGTAGTTCCATATCTCCAAGCTGAATTAAAAGGGTTAGATAAGAATTTGTGGTAACTAAAATTACTCCCTTCGCTTCCTGTAATTTTAATGTGTTGAACTGTAAAAATTAGCAGATTTGTAAAATATTTAATTTTCCAATTATTTCACATTTTCACTTGACCACGTATTAATAAAGTAATGAGACACATGGCTATGCTTATTTTGCATAAGGTGGAAGAATACACATAGTGTATAAAATTACGGCTTAAGTAGAGCTTTTAAAATTGTTAAGTTTACCTTGAACAACCTTCACCTAAGCTTTCGGCCAGTCGCCCTCAAGTGTTAAAGTCACCCCGTTTTATGGTAAACTATATTAGCAATAGAAGCAGTAGATTTGACTTAAATGTGAAATAAATATGTAAATAAACGTAATAATTTTTAATATTACTCTTGGTAATATATCTTCACGAGGCGTAAGCTTGGAACTTGATATGCGACCAAGAAAGTGTAACAAAGAACTTGCGATTATCAACTATTTGTGTACAAGTATTTTTGCCGCGTGGTTAGTAAGTGGCCATTTTATATGCAGATGAAACTTCGGTGAACTCTTTATATACATTGTCAGGATTACTTCTTAAATATAAAGGAATTGATTCGTGATTTATGAGAGTAAAAAACAACAGATGCAACACAGTAAAACGAAGGAAACCACCTGTAATAAAGTAACTTAGTTAGATATACTTTATAATTCTTAGTCATGTAGTTATTATACAACGAGCTCTTTTCTCAGTCACTGCTGTTATGATATTCAAAAAAGTTCAAATTCAGGCGAAATTTTTGTGAACCTCATTAAATTATTCCCTTCTCAGTGCTCCCCCCAATAAAAACGCAGAGGACACTGGAAATTTTATATTCATTCGATCATCATAACAATCTAACTTTAGCAAGACCGTGTCACTGACCACGACCATATTTGCGGAGAATTATTACATCACGTGGTGTTCTGTTTGTTTGTGTAGTTTTCCGGAATCTTCCGCTGTAATTTCCCAGCTATTGAAATAAAATGCGATACGCTAAGAGAAAAGTCAACTCACTGTGATATAGGAACAAAAAATTGCTGAAGCTTACGGTGGTGAAATAAAAAAACCTCGTTTTATATTGTTGCTTTTAAAATACACTTAACTTATGTATTATGCCAGCACACTTCGGAAGGAACTAACTCCCCTTCGATTAGCTTAAATTTACACCTACAAACTTTACACAAATTTCCGTGTTACCCGAAATGTGAACCTTGGATTATCGTAACATAAGCCGAGAAAGTGCTGAGATATAGTATACTTGTTGAACTCTTAAAGATTTACGTAGAATTATTTTTTATTTTTCGCTTTACGACTTATTAGTTAAACAGCAAATTGAATCGAAACGTCTAAGAACTCTGGTATTAAGATATTTATTTTCCAAACTTCTTTGGTAAAATTAATTTTTAAATGCAATTAATTCTTGAATAACGTATACTATAGGAGCTTTTTCATGAAAAGATTGATGTAAAAAACATAGAGAAGTTTTGGAAAATTTTTCAGCAAAACATAGATCTGGCAGACCGTACGTGAAAAGAGGTCACAATTTTTTACTTTGCTATTAAAGTTATAAAACATTTATAAGCGAGTGCTACCCTGGCGCAACCCTCTCTTTAATAATCTCTTTAATAATCTTATCTATTTAACAATGTCCCATGAGCTTAGCACTCACTAAGCCGCCCATCTGCTTTAACATATTTTTCGTTTTCGAGGAATCCGCGGTGGCTGAGCAATTAGACTGGTTGCCTCCCACCAAGGCGAACTATGTTAAATCCCCAGCCGCGTCATTCCCGGATTTTCGCAAGTGCAGGACGATGCCGCTGGTCATTGGGTTTTCTCGGGGATCTCCCATTTCCCCGCCCTTGCATTCCGACGCTGATCAATTTCCGCCTTATTTCACACTCATCGGCTCTCAAGAATTCGCTGTTAAGAGCCGTCCAAATCTCTCAACTGAACTCGTTTTTGACGCGCTAAAGCAAGGAAAAGATAAAAGCGTATCAAGGTCTCCGTCACCGCTACGTGTAAGGCTTTTCGGCGTACAAAATTTATTATGAGACTTCAAGCGTTGACCTAATAGTTTTATTTGTGGATTGTGACAAGGATGTTAGCATGTTTATCAATTTTCCATGAATTATTATATTTATGAAATTCAGATTTTCTATCGACATAAAGTAAGTTGAATACGAGTGTGCCTCTAATTTAACTCTAAGATAGCGACAGGAAATCTGAAATATTTTAGTTCTTTCAGTAACAATGCTTTTTTTGAAAATTTAAAATATAATGAGTACGCACTTTTTGTAAACCTTTTAAGTGCATTGGTAAATTGGTAGGCAAAATATTACTGGGAAATGTGGCCCAAATAAACAAGTGTCATTTTTATTAAAACTTTTTTTCATGGTTAATAAAAATGTTTAATAAAATATTTTATTTTCGTTAAGTATATAAGATTGAAAAATAACTAAAGTAAATTGATTTTATTTCAGTGGCATTATAGCTAGAACTGATCAGAAGAAAAAAAAGCAGTTCATACAACCTTTATCCCGTAAATTTGAAGTAACTAAACAAAACGTTTAGAAAAATCTGTAAGAAGATCTTGCGATAAGTGGACAACGTATTAAAAAAAACAATATAATAAATCACTACCACAATTTTTTTAGGTTGTTTGAAGGGGTGTTGTTCGATGGAATACAAATCTGTGGACACAGTTGTAAAAATGGATGAAGCAATCCATTTCCCTGAGGATTTCCTCAAAATCATCTACCCTCCGTGCCTAACCCCAAAACAGCTCCTCCTAAAGTTTGCGGGATCCATTAATATTACCGCCAAAAATCTCCATCAGCACCGGACTCCAAGTGAAGGTTTGGCAAAAGAAAAATGAAATCGAGGGCACATTCTTCAGTGGATGTGCACAGGGGGAAAACTTTTCATAACATGCATACCACTAATTCCATACGAGTACCCTTGCGAACTTAAACTCTAATTCCCCCCTTCCCACCCCCGTGGACAGTTTCGCTTAGACTATAAGTGAGATTCGCGCTTAGTCACTTTGAGGGAAGACTGCTTCTCACATGGGCAGCTATCGTGGCCTGCTCCACAGTATGTTCTTTCCTACTTATTAAACCATCGCCACTGTCTCGTACTGTGCAATATCTAAAAAAATGCACCCGCATTTATACAAAAATCTTTTTCCAATAGGAATGGTCACCTACTCTTGGCAGACAACTCCAAACCCAAAACTAAAAATCCCGATGTGATACCCACCTGAAGTAGGCTGGGGCTAAGGGGGAGCCGAGCCGACTGCCTTATCCGAGAACAGACCTCTCGCCCCGGCCAGCCCGAAGAATGGAAGAGGTGACATGATGTGGGGGAGGATACGCAGCGAAACGAAAATGGGGGAGGAAACGGGGTAGCCCCTAGAAAACACCCCAGAGAACGGCAGTGTCTTCCACACTACCCATATGAGATAACCACGTCCGAAAATGTTCTGCCCGATATGTCCTGAGATATAACCGGGGACCCTGGAGTTGTGAAACCAGTGACAAACAAACTGAACGAACAGTAGTCCCCAAAACTCCAAACTCCCATGACAATAATTACATGACAGCAGTTAAGTGTCCTGACTAAATGTATGAAGTAATGCCGTTACTTTCACATTCCCGGGACTTGCCACACTAGGTTACCATATATTGTCGATTCAATGTCACTCCCTGAATTTCCGAGTAAACAAAACAGGGTTAATTCAGGGCAGACATTTCGGGTACTTCCTCCTTCAGGGTCGAGACTAACAGTCTGGTGAATCGTTATGACAAACGTGCCACGGGAGACAAGAGTATGTTTCAGTGAAAACGATATAATTATTCTAATTCGAAACTCATTAGTTTTGTGAGTTACTAAAAATTCGCCTTACTTCCAAACAAGGGGCTATTTTTGTAGCACATTCCACTGAATATAATTTAAATTCATTCTGTTAAATGTCATTTCGTTACATTAAGATTCATTTCATGTCACAAAACTCCGCCACATATGGGATGTACAGAAATGTCATTAATTGACACTAACAATTAAGCATTACCCTCATAAAAAAGCATGATTATCTCAAATACTGTGCACCAAATGACACTTTATTCTGTATTATGACCCCGCTGTTTAATTATTTGTACCAAAAATTTGATGATACTTAACCCAACACATTTAATTGCATGGAAAAGGGAGATTACCCCAATTTTTTGTGTTATGGGGATAGGTAACACACTGAATAGTTTTGAATTCTTGATGACCGCATTTTCATATACTATTGCATAAAGTCCCATTGATGTACTGCGATGCGTTTTAATATGGCATAAAATAAATTGCATCTTTCACTTTACTTTTGCTGCCCTCTGTAATACTATCCCGTACTTTCTGACGTAGAGCCTGGGACCACCATTCGTCTTCTCTTGCCCCGAGGAACATCCTACTGAATTGTCTTAGAAACACGGTGCATGGATATATTGTTGGTGAAAATGGTGTTTTAAATACTACTCAGCGAAACATAGTCTGAAAAAAAACATTTTTACTGAAGCGATAATTAATTAGTATAATTATTGTTGTTAGAGATAGAAACCTGACGAGCTACAGTATTACTAAAATGTTTCTTAAGATATATATTTCATATAACATATTGAAATGCTTGGCTTAGTATTTTAATTGACTGACTACCACATTTTTGTCACATTTAATCTCTATATTTTTCGTAAGCCTTCCTGTATATGAAAGATAAATACAATCTTCAAAGTTCTTACTAAAATTATTTAATAATTTATATGATTATAACATTAATGATTACAGTGATCTTGGAACAGACTTTTTGGTTTACAAACGAGTCACAGAGTCTTAAAAATAAATTAAACCAAAGAAGTTAAGCATTATTGGGATCGTAGTGAAGGAATAAATATTTCAAGGACAATTAACTAACTTTCTTGAATATTGTTTCCGGTCTTAACAATATTAATTATTATTTGTTATATATCTGCGTATGCTGGCCAAATTTGTTGCAGTAAAAAATTTATAGCATGTATTTCTATTCAAATTAATTCACTCGTTTATTCCCCTAATAGATTCGGTGATTTTGTTTCTTAGGATACTAATAAGGCCCAAGTTCCTGTAGGAACTAAGTGGATGAATATTCTTTGGCTGTCATTAATTTAATCATGTTATATAAATCGTATCCCCCCTCACTTTTTATATTTAATAAAGTAAAAAAATTTTTTATGGACAAGTGTATTTAGTTTTATGGATGTTTTACCACTATGGAGTGAAAAAGTTAGCCTGCATCAAATATACAAACACGCTTTCCTTTCCAAACTTACTTCCGTAATAAAATCATTATTTTACCGTTGCGTCCAGATAAAGCTGTAAAAATGTTAACGATAGGAATATTTTGATAAATGCATACGCGGGAACAACCTAATCGTAAAACTGAAGGTAACTGTTTTTTTATTTTTTTTAGTAACTTTTGTAGAACGGGTAGCGCTTTAAAAATAAATAAGAGATAATAAATGTGTCGTTTTTCACACCGACGGATGAACTATGACTACAAGACGCAGCGAGCGGATGAGAAAAAGCTGGCAGAGTTGACGATAAGCTGCGCCTCCCTCACCGACCCCCCCTCGACGTTCGCGGTCAGTGAACGTCATGCGGGGCGAACAGGTTGTATCGGCTTTACAGAGGGTCACCCCGCTGCGAGATGTGCTACCGGCCGTCGCCGTCATACCTTGTCATTGTCAGGCTTCTTCACGTAGCCGGGAGGCGCCTTGCTCCAGCACAGCGACACCAGCGCAGACAGCACCACCGCCAACTGTCAAACAACAACAAACAAAATAAGCAGCGTTGCCTTACAAGACACCCTGCTGCGTGCGTGATGATAACGCAGTGCCGCCTCCACGCTTAGGCCCTTACAGCACTATTGAGAACTATAGCTATTCACTTCGTGTTTTCACATTAATTTAGGTTATCAAAATGTTGTTACAGTCTATTCTCGGTTTATTCACACTTTTTTTTAACTAACGTTTGAAAATTTCCCCATGTATGTTTGGTTATTTGATAAACATGACATGCATCACCAGAGTTTAATACTTTGTTAACATAAAATATCTTATTTTCGTTTAAATTTAACTTAACATATAGTTTATCTATAACTTACAAACTTTAATATACAATTAATACGAATAAAGACAGGCAGAAAATATGCGTGTTTGCAATGCCTAGTAAGAAATAGTTCTTATACAAAATATTATTACACTGAGTGCACACGAATGCGGTGCGCTATCCCTTTGGTGTAATTTTCTATACTCGGTTATGCTTTGTTGGCATGAAGAGGAAAAATATTCGGGAAGTATAACTTTAGCAGGGTTGTAAGTAACCGTGAATTGACTATACCAACGAAGCGTGACACGGTGGAATTGTCAAACTCAATGCCAAGCCTTCTTAGCTTTGCAATCTCTAAAATTTTGCCGAGAATCTCATTTTAGGTGAAATACATACTTATTTACAGTAAGGCAATTTAATTTCGGTATATTTAATCAAAGTGGTGGTAATATTTTCTCGTATCACCTCATTCATTACTCGGGATGGCCGGGGCAAAGGCCTGTACCTCGAGTGAGGCAGCCAGCTCTGTTTAGCCACAGCCACTTCAGGCGAGAATGATCAAAATAAAAGAAATCGCAAAGGTATGTCATGCAGAGAAAACAAGTGAGTTTTATTCGATCCTGGGTCATATATAATCACTTATGGGAAAAGGTTCACATTTTTATGAATATAGCAAAACCAATTTTCAAACGACTTAAATTTGACTTTACGTTTGTATCGTGTATCGGTGATTTATCGAAAGGAATGGGAAAGCAACGTCTACTGTTAAAGTTTACAACTGTGTGAAGGCTTTTAACCCGTTCAGCCGCGCATTAATCTCTGAGTTAAATGACGCAATTTTTTAGCATTCTCTGTAATAGTTTTTACCATTATTCTTACAGCCAATGGACAAAGTGCAGTGTGCTCGACTATATTGGCATTTATCACTCATGTCTAAAAGGTGTTGAAAATTTCACGAATCACCTTAGGCACAAGTAAGAATAGGGACTGATGCCTGGCCGTGTACTGTACCGATCAAAAGTATCCTTCATTTGCAACGTGAAGAAATACAGGATTTATCTAACCTCCGTCAGGTACAAACTTTTGAAATGATTCTTTTACGAAAATGAAGCAGAAGTTATAATACGACCTACAACCACACGTGACTACCAAGGGAGAGACACACTTCTGGAAACTGGGAATTAAAATTCACTATTTGCCAAACGTCAGAAACTACTTGAGATGAAACCACAAATTTGTGTATTGCGTTAGCCTGTTTTGATATCTGCCGTCTGTGAACATATGGCGGATGGTAACATAGCCCGTCATTAGGAAATTATGGGCTGGCATGTTATTAACCGTCTAAAACTTAACACACGTGGGTGGTTATCGATGTTCAACACTGGACAAATGTTCGCAGATCACAATATCTAATCACGGTAACAATATTTACGAATTTTTTGTTTTAGCTCATAATTTCTTATATTTTGTAAATAACTACTTTTGATTCATCTTTGAAGGGCGTGTCCCTCACTTAATAATTGTGTTAGGTTCTATTATATTTTCTACCCCATTTTGGATCATTAAACATCTTACAAAGTGTGTACCTGGAGTTCAGGATAACTCTGTACAGGAATGCTGCTGAATATTTATTTACACTACATTTTTCCTTTACACCTCTTAATGCGGTCACACGCGACAAAGAAATAACGATAAATTTTAAAATTTTAAAAGAGGCTGCGATGGCTTATATAATTGTAACCTGGTAAAGTTATGGAGAAGATATTTTGTTCATTTTGTGTTAGCCATTACGCATTCTTTCGAAGGGTTCTGCATATCTGAAATAGTTGTGACAATTATTTTTGGAAAATTTATGATAAAAATTTGGAAAGGAAAATGATAATTTAAAATACCATACACCTTCAAACAGAATTCCATTAAGTTAACGCGTTCATTTCGTAATAAATACATAGCCTCTCACAAAAATTTCACATTATGAAATACAAACAGGTTAAAGATTGTTCCTTCAAAACGATTATCTAATAATATTTAATTTCCTTGCTTTTGTGCTTGGATTCTAAATGGATGACATTTTGCGTACCATATTGGCACGTTGCCATGTATGTATAAAGGATATACGCATCTGCTGCTTGGCCGAGATATTATAGAAGAATACATTGGATTTGAGGACTCATAGCAGCCTTGTCAAAGGATGTTGTCGCCATAATGTACTATGGATAGTTTATTGTAAGTGGTATTACTGGTAGAAAAAATACATAATAGTGGGTTTGATAGGCCAACTAAATTCAAGCAAAGTGTCCCGATAACTCAGTATATACATAGTTTTTTTTTGACGGTGGTTCCTTCCACGTTTTAAATGAGGCATTTAATGAGATCCAAAAGCGAATTTTATTAATTATATAATTGAAAAATTTCGGGAAATAAAAGAAAACATTTTAAGAAAAAAAATTGTCCAATATTTGTATTTTGTTCATTTAATAATTAATATCGTACCATTATTAAACTTAATTAATACATATATTTGGAGACCAAATTTACTATCGAGTGTGAGACACAAATGTAAAAAATAATATTTGAAGAAAAGAGTTTACCATTTGTATTTTGTTCATTTAAAAAAATTTAATCGTACAATTAAATATGTAAAAATTATACATATATATATATATATATATATATATATATTTGGAGATTAGATTATTTATCGAGTGTCAAACATACATGTAACTTCTTATTTTATGCTTTCTTGAGCTAACTCTATAAATCGTTGTATGAGAAGTTCAGATCAACACCGCCACTTTTACGACTTTCAGCTAACCGAGAAGATGTTTACATAAAACTATCGTACAACTACATGAAAAATTCAACACACAAGAGGCTGCACGTGTTTCGAACCCGAAACCTTGGCTTTGGAGACCATTGGTAATACCCTAGCAATCTCGACCACGTTGCGAAGGAAGATCGTCTATACAAGTCGTGCTGCTGAAGTGTGAAAGTACATGAAGACCTATGTCGTAGACTTAAAGTGGCCGCCTGGATAGGCCGCCGAATGGTGTGCAGAGCTCCAGCATAAACGTTTTATTAAAAAAACCGCCCAACGTGTCTGAGTGTGGTCTGATTACGAATAGCATTTAAGAAACGTTACGCGTCTGTTTACGCGTCTGTATACGTTTTGCAGTTCTTCCATTTCTCTCTAAAGCATGTTTTTGTGATAGTGTAAATGGCTCGAACGGGTCCATTCACAATCATTTCAAAGTCAAAACATTGTGGTAAAAAACATTTAAAAAGGAATGGGAACGTGCACCAAACCTTTATTTCTATTATTACGTCATAAATGGCAGGGTAACTGCTGAAAGTCTCACAGAGGCACGTTATCGACGGTAATACTGTACGCCATTTCAATGCTTTGCAGGTAGAGGCAATGAAAAGAGTTGATGCGCATGTCTCGGTCTCCCCTAGCGCTTCCACGCCTTTAGGCCTCACACGTGCAAAATTCCTTCAACTGGGTGGCAACCTTACAGTGGAAGTAGGGTGGCTGTCAGTGGAGCAAAACTCTCGACTGTACAAGTGCAACTAATTGAAAATTAAGTACCTATACTACGAAAATTGGGAGCAAGTACTATTTATGTTGCACGTGAGAATATTGCATACAACTTGTCACACTAAAAAATATATTCCTAGAAAGTATTAATTAAATGTAAAAGGTAAAACATATTTTTATTTTTATTCAAAATTAAAACATATTTTTATTCCACATGCTCCAGAAAAAACATTTTGCAAAAAGAAAAAGTNAGGTAAAACATATTTTTATTTTTATTCAAAATTAAAACATATTTTTATTCCACATGCTCCAGAAAAAACATTTTGCAGAAAAAAAAGGAAAAAATTTGTAATTAAGACCATTATAATAAGTACTCTGGTTTCTGTAATAAAAAAGTAGCAATGCTTTGTCCGCATTTATTTATTTATTTATTCTATGGACATAAATTTAGCCATGAAAGTTATAATTTTATAAACAAGATAAATTTACAAAAAAATTTTTATTCAAATATTTATATAATTTATTATTAAAAATATCTTTAATATTACAACTCACATTTTTTACATACAGTTATAGTTATAATTATTAATGTGCTACACCACGGAAATTTTTGCTTTTTTGGCATAACGTATTTTTTAAAGGATCCAAAATCGAAAAACGCTTAAGTTAATAATAAATATTATGAAATTAATTAATTATTTCAAATATTGAATAAGTAAATACTAGCTAAATATTTGTTAGTATTGCAAAATATATGTATTCTTCTTTAATACGCTACATAAATCGTACTTTTCCGAACCTCATGTAGTGCTGGTATAAAGTGTGTATTATACAGTTGTATTATGTAGTACTGGTATAGTATTAAGAAGTACGTTGTAAGTAGCCAAAAAGGCACAGTCACACTTGGACCCACTGTTATTGTGGAAAACGCACACAAAAGTTCTAGTAGTAGCAATACTATAGCCTGGTAGGCAGCACGCGCTACAGTCGGAGTAAACACATGCTGGCTGTAATACGGCGTCGCACTCTGAATAATTATCACCAAGAACAAACAGGCAGGAAGATAATTAGAGTTTGTAAATGAGCATGAGGGGGGGGGGGTCAGCCTCACCTACAGACACACATACATACACGCGCATATACATACACACACAGACATACACACAGGGAGTCTTTCTTTCCTTTGAAAAATAGGCTAAAATGTAACGAGTTATCCTGCGTTTTCCTTAATCCATTTTTACGACGGAATATTAAACATCATGTGGACATATTTGGTTAATATCTCACGCTTCTACGAACAGCAAATTTTGTTATTTAGGCTAAGTAGTTTCTAATACAATAAAATCGGAATAACTTCAGAAAATTATATTAGCTTTACAAAAAATTGCAGCTGTCCTATTTATGACATGTAAAACTAAAAAAATCCAGTACATATGTGACAACAGGTCTACCTGCTGGCTAAAATTTTGTTTGCTATAATAATGTCGTGTGGGGAGTGCACCCAGGGCGCAAGGTGACACCCTCCGAATGACGGTCTTTCCAGCTGGGACCCGTAGGTAACCGTCATCCCCGGGTATGGCAGAAATGAAACCCTAGAATGGAGCAGCGCTGAAATGCAAGGGCGGGGGAAACAAGAGTACCCCGAGAAAACCCGCCGGCAAGCAACATCGTCCAGCACAATACTCACATGTGAAAATCCGGGAGTGAAACCAGCCAGGGATCGATCCCGGATAGCCGTGGTGGGAGTCTAGCGCCCTGGGCACTGCGCCACCGCTGCCCCCTTGTTTGCTAAACTACTACCGTTGTGCTTCCCAACCTCAGTAAATAAAGCGTTAGCCCTACCTACCGACCATAATGGCAAGTACCATAATTTACCCCAACTTATACTCTAGAACCGAAACAGTTAAAGCTGCTCCAAATTGTCGTACTTGACTAAATTACATCTGTTTAAATTGCCCGAAACATGAATCACTAAAATTCTACCGATTGATTTATTTCCTGGCATTCTCTGATTAAACCGTTAACTATACTGATTCCTAGTGACCTGCACTGGCCTGGCAGTAAAAATCTCAGTGCATTCCACAAATTTGCCAGTAGATTAGTGCTGATTAACTAAAGATCAAGTGAAATAATTCTGCTAATAGAATTCACTGATTCAGATTTAGAGTGTAGGGTGTCGTTGGAGAAAGATATAATTTTTACGCGACGGGGTACGTAAATAACAGATATAGTCTATTCACGGTAACTTACAACTTTTCTAAAGCCCTTTATAAGTTCTGCTTCCAGGATATTCCTCCACACCATACAAATTATGCTTAAATAATAATAACACCACAGGACCAACGCACCGCATTCGTGCGCACGCAGTGTGATAATATTTTGCAAAAGAACAATTTTTTACTAGGCATTACCAACACACCTATTTTCTCCCTGTTTTTATTGTTATCATAAATTTATATAATATTAAAACGTATTGATAAAATATAAGTATAGGCTATAAACATATATTTATTATATTCTTATATATAAAATATATTTATAAGCATTGTAAAGTGAGCACTTTTTGAAGATATCCCAAAAGGCATTAACCTAAAATAAATGTATCATGTTGCAAACTCAGATTATAATTTTTGACCGTGGTGAAACATTTGCACTGTGTTTATTAGTCACATGACAATTTTATATTAAAAACTGGCGGAAAGACAGAAAATGACTGCAAGAGAAAAAAATTAGCAGGTCCTTAGAAAGTGCTTACTTTACCGTGAATAGCCTTTAAAATTTAACCAAAAATAAAGTAGTTTTAACTGAACACGAGTATGAAACGCTTGTACTACGTTATATATTTAGGAATCATTGAACATGGCATACATGGGGCCAATTTTCAAAAGTTTGATTCAAAAATGGTGACTAAACCGCGAACAGACTGTATGCTTAGTAGGCGGTGTCGACGAGGTCCTACCTCGAGCAGTCGCATAGCGTGGCAGACGGGTCGGCCTCCAACAAGGACACACTGCGCGCTCCTCTGGGCTCGGCGTCTCTTGCGGTCGAAGCCGGGCTGCGAACTGGCCCGCGAGCTGCTCCGTCCTCTCACTCTTCAGCCGCTCTCCCCACCGTCCGCTCATTATACCTCCGCCGCCGCAGATTTCTCTGGCCGGTCTCCTCTCACTGGACACTGCTCCAGTTCCACCGGCGTCCCGATCACTTCCTTCCCCTTCCCCCCCGAGACGCCGTGTACGTCCGTCGCCGCGTCGCTCCCCCCGACTCCTGGCGACCGTCTTCCCACACCCCTGCGCATGCCACGACGTGTTCGCCCGGCCCGCCAGCTGGTGCCATCAGTCTCTCACTTTTCCCAATTACCATACGCCGGTAATATACCCAAAAACTCGCCTTTGACATTTTTATGTAATCGGCAAGTTGTTACGACCGGGAGCCCCTAGCATTAACGCACTCAAAATATTAATCTAATAAAGTTGAACATTAAAGTTAACAAATTACTAGTTCTCATAGTTTATATNATTAACGCACTCAAAATATTAATCTAATAAAGTTGAACATTAAAGTTAACAAATTACTAGTTCTCATAGTTTATATTTCAATAATATTTTTGTTTAACTGATCATATTCGTACTTGTAATACCACAAAAATTAAATATAAATAAAGTTAAATATAGTGAATATTCATTTTTTTTTGTAATTTTTGAGGTTTTGTTAGTTGCTGACAGTAAGCAGCTTGGAAAGACGTGTTCATCGACTGCTGCTATTGTATGTTTCATCATGNATTAACGCACTCAAAATATTAATCTAATAAAGTTGAACATTAAAGTTAACAAATTACTAGTTCTCATAGTTTATATGTCAATAATATTTTTGTTTAACTGATAATATTCGTACTTGTAATACCACAAAAATTAAATATAAATAAAGTTAAATATAGTGAATATTTATTTTTTTTGTAATTTTTGACGTTTTGTTAGTTGCTGACAGTAAGCAGCTTGGAAAGACGTGTTCATCGACTGCTGCTATTGTATGTTTCATCATGCNGTTTTGTTAGTTGCTGACAGTAAGCAGCTTGGAAAGACGTGTTCATCGACTGCTGCTATTGTATGTTTCATCATGCCACCTATAAAATTATAAAAACACAAAGAGCAAAGCGAATAAAAAAAATAATTACACCAATGATTTGATGAATATTCCTGCCAACAGTAGTATTGAATATCTCGTGACTAGATCCAGTTGAACTATATTGAATCTCAATTCCACATAAAGCTGTTAATGAGATATTACTGCGCAGCGGCGCCTTGGTTTTTCATTTCCTTCGGATTGAATCATATTCTTAGCTTTTCAACGAGTTATGCAGAATGTTTTTTCCTAAAAGTCCGCATCATACTGGAAATCGGAATAAATGTTTGGCCTTTGCAACGTTTTCCTGCAAGGCTGAGCATATTGAGTTATTGCCATCTTATCCGAGGAATAGAAAAGGTTTAATAACATTTCAAACACCTCAATCATTAAGAAGAAACCGTTTGTACTTTGAAATCACAGACTTATTTTATCCTGTAGAAAAGTTAACAGGTATAGTCTTATATCATCTGTTGACAGATTTTTATGCAACGACTAGGCCTAATTTTATTTACCTGTTATATTAATAATTTCCATTTTATTAATATACTAGTAGAATTATACACATACAAATGTTATGGGACATAGCTATACAGGATAAAAGTTGAAATGCTGATAACATAATTTTTATTAAGCCTTATTAATCTAGAGGCCCCAGTTAGTGAACTGTGTAACAACCATATTCTCACAGAAACTTAGGCTGCCTCAGTCAGAAAGATAAGCTTGTGAATTCCATTTAGTCTATTCGCGGCATTTTCACACTTGTTTAATGAAACCCTTGGAAAATCACAAAGGTGTTTGGTTGCTTTATAAATATGTTATGAATCAGAAGATTTTTATTTTTCTGTAAATTTAAATGTATCTTATTTTTGGTAAAAGCTAAATTTTACTTATATTTTATTTATAAATTATNTTATTTTTCTGTAAATTTAAATGTATCTTATTTTTGGTAAAAGCTAAATTTTACTTATATTTTATTTATAAATTATGCCACTTGACTTTTAATTCATAGGAATAAATTCAGAATGAAAATTTGTTTTTATGATAATGCCTAGTAAAAAATAGGGCTTTCNTTTATTTTTCTGTAAATTTAAATGTATCTTATTTTTGGTAAAAGCTAAATTTTACTTATATTTTATTTATAAATTATACCACTTGACTTTTAATTCATAGGAATAAATTCAGAATGAAAATTTGTTTTTATGATAATGCCTAGTAAAAAATAGGGCTTTTGGAATATATAATTTATTTACTTATTTAAAGTGAGTGTTCACGAATGCGGTGCATTGTACCTTTGGTGGAATATTCTAAACTTTGGTAAGCTCTGTTTGCATGAGGCGGGGGAACAGCCTGAAAGTAGTTCTTAAGCATGCCTTCAGAAAAGTTGGAAGTAACCTTGAATATACTATAGCACAATAGAGCAATGTTTTAAGCTGATGTCACATGTCTCCTACGAGTACCACACAACGTGACTAAAATGGCAACAACGACACAACAAAACCGTTTTCAATGCGAATCAGACGAGATAGAAAAGAAAAATTTGTCAGCACTATAAATACAATCAAATAGGTAAAGGCCTTCCTTTGAAGCCGTTATTCAATTGAACAATTAGATGATGACTAGTTTATTGAAATTTTGTGGATAATTTTTTATTTTTTTGCAAATTAATAACTTTATCAAACGATGCAAGCAGAAGAAGTATTTCCCCCAAACTGTCCTTATACCATCATTTCAAGAGCGAATTCGGTCTCTTCAGCAGCAATATTCACAGTAGGATTTCGGAATGATGCCACAACCTCCATCAGAGTATATACCTAAGTATTATCAGGATTTCGGTAGTCGCCTAACCCATTGTCTCCGCAGAAGGGACTCACGATGCCACCAACAACAGAACAACTGTTTAGCAGCCTAACTATATTAACATCCTCCTCACCTAGAAGAGATTCTCCAACCCCAGTGTCTTCCATTTGTTCTTCAAATAGTAATTCAAATAAATGTAAAATTCGCTTTTGCGTGTACGGCAATTCTTTCCATGAGCTGTATCGGATGATTCGTATCAGTATAAAAAAATTGTTTTAACAGGGTTTTTTAAATTATTGATGACGTACAGTCTAATTTTCTAAAAGTAGAACACAACAAATTTTCGTTGAACTATTTCTGTTCCTTTACAGTGAATTACAACATTCTCAGTCTAAATGCCATAAATACTTGTACATATTTTTCCCACGTCTTTCCTTTACCTGGTAAAAGAGTATGGTGTTGTCCACATACGTGTAATAAAATATAAATTTTCAATGTTATTTATTTTGCTCATAATAACATACAGCGCTGCCAAAAAGAATTACTAAAATGTATTTTCCTTTCTTTAGCCGTATACATTTATTGATGTTGGAATAAACCTATACGACGGATGTACCTTATTTTGCTACGTCTTATCTGAAAGGAAACATTAAAAGTTAAGGTCACACTTCAGCAAACAAGAACGTAATTAGTCTACAGTGACTTTTATTATATTTTGAAATATGCTTGTCGCCTTAAGAATACAGTTAAAATAACTCCTCTGGTTGACTGTTGTTGGGATTGATACATTTGTGCATATATAGTAATACTGTGTTCAGCTTATGTACTAACAAATATCGATGTAAATTAAAACCAATATAAAATTATATTATTTACAGGAGAAAGGAAACTTTCAAAACTCGAGGAATTTACTTATCTTGTATGAAATTAAAAATTGTTTTTTTTTTATCAGAACATGATAATTTAAATAGTTTCAATAATTTTTTTCCTCTTTGTTACAACTTCTTCTCTGATTAAATTATTTTAATTTTCAGTTAAATCTAAATGTGACATGACATATGCTTGTGTAAAGATCGTTTTAACTATACACATTGAATTCAAGATCCCGAAATCTTCCTCACTATGATCGCATTGAACTCTGAATTTTTATTCCTCGCATTTCGCTGGTACTCGCGTGCCTAAATTGCAAACATTTCTGACACCCACATCACAAAGCTCTGTTTTCATAATATACTTGAATTATCCTTCAAGCATTGCGGCACTATTTTTTGCTAGTAAACAGCCCTTGTTTTCTCTACCTTTGAGCAGGTTTTTTTAATTTACATTAACCCCCTTTGAGATAGGGAGACGGTACAGCACTTCGTTTTAATGAGGATAATTAATTACAGCCTTCTAAATGACATTTAAATAAAAAGCTAGACGTCACGTGATCTTTACCCATTAACTGCATTGAACAATATATTTTGGATAGTACAAAACAAATTACATTTATTTTTTACGTAATGCTGCAAACGTTCAAGGTTTGGTCTTAACGTAAATTAGTTTCAGAGGAAGTTTATATTCCAGCATTGTAAACCACTTCATAAAGTTAGTATGTGGCATAGGGTGGATGTGGGTGTGAGGTCAAAGCTAGGTGAAGAAGGCAGACTGGGGTTTAAAAACATACGTCACGCATGAGTGATCTTCAGTCTGGGGTCTATTTACATCTTAATTTATTTATAAACAATACTTCGTCACGGCACTTGTAAACATTCAAGGTTTGGTCTTAACGTAAATTAGTTTCAGAGAAAGTAAGTTCAACTCATTTAGCGGAAACTGTGATGTAGAAACTAGAAATACGGACGGCATAAACTATAAGTAAAGTACAAGTATACACATTATTGAAAATTTTAACTTCATCCTTCCGTTTATCTTAATATTTGGTCACCATAAGTGAGATTGACTACCAGAATTGCTCACCGATCACTACGCATACACTTGACTGTATCACCTTGCCGAAAGGTAAGACCTATAGCATTTAGCAAAGATCTCTCCCTTCCTATAGGATACAGTTTTCTATATTCCTTACCCGTAATTCATCCTTATTTTCTCCTTGTCTATTCATTTCATACCTCAGAGGTACTCGGTACCTATCCCAAATATTATTCCTTTACATTCCCCCATATTTATTGTTACAACAGGGGAAGGAATATTTGCTGTCCACATCGAAGGCTAGTGAAGGCAGATATCACCGAAAGAAAATTCTACTTTGCCGAAGCAGCACGGGTTTCGCGATGAGCCGGTACTCCATCCATAGAAACAAGTAATATTATCGTAACCTTCACAGTAAACGTCAGAATGTTGATGTTCATGGTCAACAAACGGGAAAGAATACGGACAAGATTGACAGAACAGCGGGAATATGGAGTGTGGCTATTTGGGCAGTCACGCGTATGGGAAATAATGAAGCAGAATTACACAACACACTCAAACACCAACATTAGTGTCGAAGAGAAAGTCTTGGCCACATGCCCCAAGACAGACTTCCAAACCAATTCCTAGACTGCAAACCGCGAGGTGAGTGGAGAGTTTTAAGACTACAGAAGATATGGCGAGGCCGCAACAGGCAGACTGCCTAACCAAGNTGGCCACATGCCCCAAGACAGACTTCCAAACCAATTCCTAGACTGCAAACCGCGAGGTGAGTGGAGAGTTTTAAGACTACAGAAGATATGGCGAGGCCGCAACAGGCAGACTGCCTAACGCTGGAAAATCATATTAGTGGAATGGAGATATTTGGCCGGCTCTTAATATCGTGCTCTTGGGAGCCGATGACGTTGAAGCGAGATGAGTATGGAGGAGGACCGGAATGCAGGAGCGGGGGAAACGGATGATCCCCGATAAAACCCGCCGACCAGCGGCATCGTCCGGCACGATTCCCACATGCGAAAATACTGAGAGCGACCCCGCTGGGAATCGAACCCGGTTCGCCCAGGTGGGAGGGGTGTGAAAAGTCATAACAAATATATTCCTTGATGTGCATTCTAAGGCGCAAGGTTTATGTTGTCAGGAAGCGGAAACAGTAATTGTCTAGCCAAATTTATGGTATGGCAGAATTAATGAGTATGAATTCTGTGAGCAAGGAAATTTATATTATCATGGTTATCCCTTCATAATTAGTCTTTCTGTGAACATCATGATATGTTAAACACAAAACCTGCCATTTTATTGTAGCTGTATCACCCTTCAAAAAATATATTTTTATTGTACTCATAGCAAAAAATACGCGGTAAATAAGACATAAAATGAGATATAAAGTTTGTCAACTAGAGTGGCAGATAACTAACATATGTGTGCGCCGATTTTAAATTAAAAATTTGTTGGTATAGTGTTAAGACGACGCTTCAATGTCCTTTGCATCCAGTTGTTGTGTTGCCTACAGGCCTTAAGACGTGGCGTTTAATTAGCAAGCGTAATACACAAATGGAACTGTTTCACATTGCAGAGTACGCTCACAGTGAAAATGGCAAGTTTATTAAAACCCATGGCCGCTTTGCGCAAAAACGCTGAATTTGAATGTAGAATTATGTCCTGCATCCTGCAACTAAAGCACTTTTAAATATAATATTATAATTTTTGGTAGTGAAAAGTGTGTGTGCGGCCAGAATCAGTGCAATTACCTATACACATTTAGTGTGAGCTAGATTACGGACCTTTCTGGTTTTAGAAGTCACCAAATTGTTATGTGCAATAAAATATACGTCTTAAAGGCAATACGTTCTATTTATCTGAAGCGTCTGCAATTATAAAAATGTAAAATATGCAAGATCATTCAGCAAATTTCTTTTAAAAAGGTGCAATTTAAATTATATAAAAAAATAGTTTACGTGGCTATGAAATCGCTACTTTCAAAACTATCAGTAATTGCTTCTTTGCATAAATTCTGTAGATAATTAACTGCGTGATATATGTTATCTTTGTTTTTTTTAGCAGCAGTTGTTATGTATATTGTGTTCAGCTATTAAAAAATTAAAAGACAGTTGGAATTTAATTTTAGTTAAGATATTATTTATTCCAGTTTGATTTCTTATTCATCATGATGAGCAGTTCATTTATTAAAAAGTAATTATACATTTTATCCAATCGTTTCAAGATCTTTAGTTTTAAGAACCCAGGTCGTTACTGAGATAGAGTCGGAGCTATATTTTATTTGAGAGGCATCCAGTATAAATTTAGAAGAGAGTATGTATTAAACGACCAGTCAAACATTTGTTGCCATTTATAAAATTACTAATAAAATAATTTAATTGAATAGAACAGTTTAACTTTACTGCATAGTAGGGTGGTGAAAATTTGTGGTTTCATATTCGTATCATCACAGTTCACTNAAAGTAATTATACATTTTATCCAATCGTTTCAAGATCTTTAGTTTTAAGAACCCAGGTCGTTACTGAGATAGAGTCGGAGCTATATTTTATTTGAGAGGCATCCAGTATAAATTTAGAAGAGAGTATGTATTAAACGACCAGTCAAACATTTGTTGCCATTTATAAAATTACTAATATAATAATTTAATTGAATAGAACAGTTTAACTTTACTGCATAGTAGGGTGGTGAAAATTTGTGGTTTCATATTCGTATCATCACAGTTCACTGTGCTGAAAATTTAAAAATATAATTTGAATCACAATATTCCTTGTCTTTTTTAATGAAATTTTGCCCGTCTGCAAATTTGCGTGCTCTCTTTTATTTTGAATATGTCTATATGCATATACACTTCACGCAACACACAAATGTGCGCCTTTCATTTAAGTAAATAGGTATATATTAGTATTATAAAAATAAATATATAAACATAAATTANCGTGCTCTCTTTTATTTTGAATATGTCTATATGCATATACACTTCACGCAACACACAAATGTGCGCCTTTCATTTAATTAAATAGGTATATATTAATATTATAAGAATAAATATATAAACATAAATTATGGAAAAATATATATCTTAATTCTATTTCTCTCATATAGCCCAGAGGCATTGTAAGAATACTACAAACTAATTTTGGTTCCTTGTTGCATCCACTTCCTCATTACAATGACAGTTACTAAGAAAGTTAGTGAGCAGAAAAGAAAAGTAACGAGGACGTCTGCAAATGTATTACGTAAATGTAATCAAAATTTGCTACAGGAAGTAGCTTATTCGCCCTTTTTTTATGTAGCTTACTTTAAAATTTACTTAAAACATTTCCTTATTTAATATTTATATAGATATTCCTTTTATTATCTTTCTTTCGCCATGTGCCCGTAACTAGTATAATAAGTGAGAAAAGGTTGGCTGCAGAGGATTTTAAAACGATAAATAGGAAATAACTGTGTTATTTGTTAAAAGAGGTGAAATTAAGCCAAAATGTGCAAATACTCTAAGTTAAAATAAAATAATATTTTTTCCTTTCTTTATGCAGTTTTGATTTATTCATGCGGTTGGTCACCTGGAACGAAAAATTATCATTCTTCTTGACGGAACTATTCAACATCGTTTATGATACATTTCCGTTATTCTCTCGTACCATTGTTTGAAGACTCTGGAGCGGTAAACTGCATTCTCGTGAACGGTCTGCGGAGAAACTAGTTACTCTAGCTGAATAACTTACCAGTTTCTTTGGAACAAAGTCATTTGCTGTTTGAGGTCATCTGGCGGCTTTGTGTGGAGTGAAAGTCAGTACATCAGAGATGCGGCGCGAATTGCATTACTGTTCAACGTCCCTCAAAATGTTTTCATGTTAGGAAAATGCTAGATTGATCGCCTGCATCGCAGCCGTTGCCTAGACACTTACTTTTTACGAGCTTTAAAGTCGCATTAACCACCATATAAAGGGCATTACTAATTTGTGCCTGCAACAATGATTGGCCACGCTGTAACTCGCCTAACGTTCTTCGGGAGGGCGTGGGCACAAGTTGTGATTATTTCACAAAATGTAATACTCGTTAAGTTATTTTCCATACAGGTTCCAAGCAAATGCAACAAGTTCTTCAGTATGCTGCCGTGGACGGGTCACTGATTATAATAATGCTTTAGAAAACTAACATGTACTTCAATATTTTTATATAATCATGAAATATTTGTCACGGAAATTTAAGAAAGCTTCATTCCAAACTGCGTACACATGCGAGAGAGTACAAAATATAGAGCTGTACGTTTAATGTATTAATTAATGAGCATATAGCTATATGTATACTGATATGTAATTTATTTTTAACGATGTACGTGTGCGCGTCAATTGATAAGTGATATACGGGCTGCGGTGGCTGAGCGTTTAGACTGCTCGCCTTCCACCAAGGCGAACCGGGTTCAATCCCTTGCCGGCTCACTCCTGGATTTTTTATGTGAGAATCGTGCCGGACGATGTCACCGGTCAGCATGTTTTCTCGGGGATCTCCCGTTTCTCCCGTCCTTTCATTCCGGCACTGCTTCATAGTCACCTCAATCATACTTATTGACTCTCGTAACTTCGCTGTCAAGAGACGCCGAAATTTCTTCACGCACTCAATAAGTGATCGCCAGATGAAAATAGGTAATGGCCTGGTATAATCATGGGGAATATTAAAACATATCACTTTATTAAAGACTCTGCGTTTAATGGTCTTCTAGTATTTTAGTTGCAATATCTATGAGGCAATTAACTTTAAATGGACAGTTCGGATGTTGGCTTCTATGCTCCTGGTGAACTATGGCAGCGCTCGGGTGCATTCGCACTTCCCGGCAGCTGGCGGTTCGTAGGTCTTATATTCGTTCTCAGATATTTCGCCTGTTAGCTACGAGCTGAGAAATACCTGCTCTCATTCTGCTTGGATTTTTATCGACCTGGAAACAGTCAGTGATTTGAAGTTGAAAACCTCTTACTTGTTTGGCGAATAGGATGTATAGGCCTATGTGTGTGTCTATGAAGAGCCTGCATATATATATAATTATTAAATTTTAATATTTAAAACATTTTGTATTCTTTTATTATTCTTTTGCAATTTTTTATGTGTTACACACATTCAACACCTAAATCGCAAATATAGACCTGCTAACATTTTTATCACAAAACCCACTAGCCCGAAATTTTTAGTATAACAAATAATAATCAAAAGCGTCAACATTTATTCTATAGAAACCAACTTAATACCAACATCGAAAAATAACACGAATAAAATCTCTGCCAAGAAGGGACGTTGTCTTATTATCATTGGTATTTTTATGTTGTATAATCATAATTATGTTTTATATATATTTAGCCGTATATATCAATTAAAACGTCCATAATAATGCTTTTGAAAAGTAAAAATAACATATAAATGTGAAACTGCATCATGCATAGAACTAGTTGTCCTTAGAATTAATTTAATTTGAAATAAACAATATGAAAATTATAATTTATTGAATGTAAAATTTTCATTCTACGCATATTACAAGATATGTTTGTCAAATATAAAAATTTAATTTTTAACGGAAAATTGAAACAGTAGCTGTGAAAGCAAGAACATTAGTTTATCGTTTGTACAAATATATAGTCAGTGCTGACATCTTATACATGAAAATAAAAAAACATAATTTAAAAAATATGTATGGGAAAACACGAATCGATGTATTAAGTAACTAATTGACAATAAAACAGCTTATATTAGAATATATTTTTAGCAGTGAGAATAATCTTCTTATCGACATAATTGCTTTTTTAAAGCTACTTGTATAAGCCTATGCTTATATTAATGATAACCTTTCGCGCACAACTGAAATTATTAAAGAAAATGCATTTGCACACGAATTAAATAAACACTTGCTAGAATGAAGCATATATAAATATAAGTTTTGGTATGAAGGAGGCAAACACAAACTATCTCGAGCACGGCGAACATCTATAAAAAAATTTCGAACAAGAAAGTGGTAATCGTAGTTGACAAAAATAAACATAAAAATTACTCATGCATATAAAAGAAGTAAACATACATCCGTAGTCAATAAGTTCTTGAAATAACTGGGGTCCAGAATTCGGCAGCCACGTGCCACGCAGTTTACAATCTTACTTAATGTAATGACTCGTACACGAGTGAAGCAACAAAATTTCTCTTCCGCGAAATTAATTGTAAACAAAAAAAAAATCTATAAAATAGTTAATTCGCGCACGAATTAAATACAGTCAGTCACAATATATAGATTCGCATAATTTATCGAGCATAATATTTCAAAATTTTATCTTTATTTATTAAAATAATAAAATCTATATTTATTTAATCCAAAATTAAAAAATTTGCAAACATCTAAGATTGTGTGTGTTGTAAACAAGAAGGTTTTACAAACCTAGTATGACGAAAGTAATTCTGTCAGTATTTTAATATCCACAGTAGTGTATAATTTTTTTAAAAATCTTTATTTGTGTTATTGTTTTTTCAGTACTTCCTAAGACATTACAGATATTATTGGAATTAAATAAATAGCATTACCAGTGTGAATGACAACCACTTTTCCACTGATATGGTTAGATACACAGTAATAATACTTAAATACCATTATTATTCTTAATATAAAATGCATCAAGTAAAAGATGGTTCCGTGCATTTAGCTTACGAAACAAAGGAACTGGAGCATTATATATTAATGAAATGTGTAATTTTTTTTAAATATTTAGTACCGAAAATGAAGACCAATATATACGGAACGCAATTAAAGGAAACGTAGTAGTATTTGTAGCTTATTAACAGTTAGTGATAATAGGGGTTTATAAATTGGAAGAAATTTCGCCAATGTGGAGTTCTTTGTAATTAAACCTTATAACATAATTTTTAAAAATAATTAGTTATTGCATTTTTTTAAAAAAAATTATTTTCAGATTTTAAATTAACGTATTATATAAATGAATAATTAGTTTATAAATATGCAATGTATTCATGTAAATTAATGTGAAATATGAAAATCATTTTACTTAGACGACGTATAAATAATTGTTATATTTCGATGTTGTTTCAACAGTTTGTTGGTTAATCGTGATTAAAATTAAAAACCTTCTATAACATCAACTTTTATACTCACTAGAAAATACCACATACTTCGTGAAGAATTTCACTTCACTTTCAGTATTGGCCCTGATTCTCAGTTCAACTGATTAATCGCCGGGGAAAGTAGAAATAATAACACTAGGTGTTCCTTTCAACGTGCCCTAGAACATCAAAATGAGACTCGCAATTGCTTCCTTCGAAGCTCGTATCGCAATTTTATTTGTCAGATCCATGCGGATAACGCTTATTCCCACAGAGTCGCAAATGAGGGTCCAACAATGTCTCCGTATTACAGGAGTCGCGGTTGCCTGCCGCGATCTCGTGCACACCGCAAGACTTATCTCGGATGACTCCTGAAATGCGAGTTGACCTCAGAAAACTATTACGGTACTCGTGGTTTCGGACTACGTTTCAGTGCTAACTCCAGACTTGTTGGCGTGACTTCTATGGCACGAGGTTCCAAAAATCCAACAGGTATTCTGGTCTGCGGCCTCAAACGCGGGAAAAATTAGACTGGCTATCAACGCTAATCATTGCAACGTTACCTATATTCCTTTCTATTAGTTGTACTCATATTTGTAACATTTTGAAATTAGTAAAATAAAAGTTTTTGTAATTTAATACTATGGATTAACAGAAGCTTTACTCTAATTAATAATTGTGTCACAGCACAACCCAAAATATAGACATTGACTATTTTTTCGTCTAATAATTTCGTTACCTAATTCGCACTAACCATGGCCTTAATTATATGTCTTGAAGGCCGCGCCATATTGGACTGGGGAGAGGGCCAACACACCATGCATTAACACATTCACTGATTGCACCATTAAGCGTGATATAAAAATTAAAAATTTTGGTATAACTCATTTACAGCATTCATATTCAATCAGTTGTAACAAACATTCTTCTAAGGATTTAATTAATGTTATAGAAGTTACACGAAAAAAGTAACAAATTTAACACGCTGTTGTTTTTAATTAGGTGGTGAAATGTATGACTAATTACGAGAATTCCAGATAATACGTCGTGAACTGTTATAATGGAAGAGGTGAACATAAAATAAGTTACGGGACTGAATGCTTAAAGTACCAGGGATGATTGAGTTATATTTAACCTCTCACATCTGATAAAATTTGTGACGTGATGCTACTTTGGCCACATTAGCTATCTGCAGAAGTAGAGATATCACGTGACCAACAACCAATCGCGAACGTGAAATGTGACATTATGATTTAAAAAAATAGCAAAGTGAGCTGAAGTGGGAATATAGTGAGAGGGGGTTGGGGGTTTAGGGTCGGGTGCGACGTCAAGCCAATTTTTTTTTGGAGGGTAGCAGTTGTCTTAAATGCGAATAAAATGCATTGGCGGGTGTTTAGTGGTCTACTGGTCACTGAAATGGGAGTGGGTGTGCTCTGCTATCTTTCCGAGAATAGAACTCTGGACCTCGTGAACGTAGGTTTTCAAAGAATAAATTTTACATTTTTATTACATTTCAAGTTTTTTTTTACAGCTTTCCACGATTTCTTATAACTTTTGGGTTTTTTACATATTTTTTTGATTTTTTTTTTGTAATGAGTCTTCCTTGGGTCAGGTCTATGTGGAGCATATCGAAGGTAGCAACCCTCGTCTATAATAAAATTCGCTCCCAAATTTTAAAAATTTTCTGGATTTCTTACGATTTTTATTGATTGAAAGAGTTGAAGATTAATTGGTGTTAAGTTCAAGGTAATGTAAATTCAAGAGAGTAGCTGTGAAAATAGTGTAATTTCCTACCTAGTTAAAAAAAAACACGCCTTTTTACGATTTTGATTGATTTTTGAGTTAGAAGTTTCTCAAGTTTGTAGTGTGTCAAGGTCATATAACTTTAAGAAGGTTGCCGTGGTCACAAATGTAATTTTCCTGGTTTTGTACGGTTCTTTTAGAATATTTGTGATTTGTCTTGAAATTTCCGGTTCAAGGTCACTCGGGGTTAAAGTCAAATTCACTTCCAGATCAAGGCCAAGTTCACCCCTAGGTAAAGTCTAAGGTACACCCTGGTCAAGGTCACACACACTAAAGATGCCGAGGCCACGGTGGTTTAGTGGTTAGACTACTGGCCTCCCACCTATGCAAACCGTGTTCGATTCCCGGCGGGGTTTCTCCCGGATTTTTGCCTGTGTGAATAGTGCCGGACGGTAATGCTAGCCGACGGGTTTTCTCGGGCATTTCCAGTTCCCCCACCCTTTCATTCCTGCGCTGTCTCATACTAACATTGCTTCACCTTAATCGACTCTCAAGAACTCCAGTCACCCAAATATCTTCACTCGCTCACTCACCCAAGATACCCGACGCCCGAGGCCATTAATGAGCTCCTCTCTCCTTAACACAAACCCTTTGCCACAGACTCGGCTATTTAATTTTACTGCTAACAAAAGTCGTATGAAATTATATATATACATACATACACACACACCCCAATATTAAATCTTAGCAGAAATTAAATTATTGTCATATTTTGTTGTCAAATTATAAAACAAATTTTAACCGGTCGCAAGTCTTTTGCATTAGCAAATTTCATTTATTTTTATGTTTATGCGATTTAAATCTTATTAGATTATTATCACGAAACTGTAATATTTAAATGAAATACATTTTACTTATGTTAGTATTTCCACCATTTTTTACTAGTTCAATTGTTTACTTTTTAAAAGCATATTGAATTTAACGTAATGACAATTGTTAATCTTAGTATTTTTTATGTATTTCATTAGTATTTTTTTATGTATTTCATTAGCATTTTCAAAAGTTCCAAATTTCCTGAAACAATACATAACTAACAATTTGTGTGTATAAACATTTTAAGTGTATTTTATGAGTGCTTGAATAGTTTTTTCAGTAGTATGTATGCGAGATATATTTATGTATGTTTTATTTACCTAAATGCTGGCTGTTTATAATAATAAAAATGTTTAATGCATTTTATTAACATTTCCTGAATTTCCAATTTATTAAATTGGTGGATGAGACGAACATTAAATAAATTAATTTACAAAATTGAATGCTGCAAACGTTAGAAAAGTGACAGTGATCTGTCACCTCTCGTATCAGATGAAGAACTGTGTGATGGCATGTCATTTACCTACATAAATTATCTGCAGAGGACGGGATATCACAAGACCAGCAACCAATCACGATCGTGAAATGTGACCTAATCGTTAAATCTTTAGCGCAGTCTAGGGTTGGTGGGGATTGAGCTTTAGTGTATAAAAGAAGGGAAGGAGGGTGAAGCGACTGGGAGTCGGGTGTAACATAGAACCAATGATTAGGCGGAGGGAGGTAGTTAGGACTGTGAGAGTTGGCTATATAGCAAATTAAATATAGTGTTAGGATTGAGGAGGTTTCTTTAAATAACACTCAATAATGGTAAGTTTTAGTTTGGGCTTCAGTCTTCTGCTGGTCGCCGTGTGTTGAGGATGTGTGCTTCGCCATATTTGTTTCGAACCCTTGACTTTAATCAAAGTCAGTCTCTAAAAAAGGATTTCAACAATTTTTTAAGTATGTATATTTTTTATTCTTATAATGGTTTGTAATACTTTTTTTAGTTTTGTGATTTTATCGGGTTTCAGTTCACCCGGGGTTGAGGTCAGTATCGCGGATATCCAAAATGGTGGTTGGAGTCAATAATGAAATTTCTCCCCCGGTTGTAGTGATTTGTACGATTATTTTGTAATTTTTCCTGGTCTTTCTGGTTAGAGGTCACCTAGCGTCAAGGTAAAGCCCGCGGATATTGAACATGATGGAAGGGTTCATTAAAGTTATTTTCTCCCCAATTTTTAATGTAAAGCGTTTTTGTGATTTTCCTCGCCTTTTTTTTGGGTTTCAGTTCGCCCGAATTCAAGGTCAAGGTCGCAGATATACAGATGGTGGTCGTGGACAATAAGTAATTTCTCCCCAATTATTTTGCATTTTTAAGACTGTTTGGAATGTTCCTGAATTTTTCCACGCCAAGGTCATCACAAGATCATCGCGGGACAAGGCCACGGTCAAAGATTTGCAACATAACAGGCGGGTTCCATAATCTAAATAAAATTTCTTAAAATAATTATTTCACATTTTTTATATATGTTATGTATATTCTTGGGTTTAAAGTCACTAAAGCTCACGGGCACGAGGTCAATTTCGAGGACACAGGGTCAAGGTTACCTGGATCCAATATGGCTCTCCGGTGACGTTATGACATGGTGGTCGGTTGGTACCTGGTACTTCGTTCCTAGTCTCTTGCGCCCGAACATACCAAACCATTATACTTATGTATTCACTGACTTGGTAAATATGCTATAAATTATTTAGTTTTTGTTAAACACTACTGCCAGCGTGCTGCACTCGGAACTCCCGATCGTAACAGCGCTCGTTATAAGTAGACTTAATAAATAATATTTGAGGCTCCTTGCACGTCTTTCACTTTTAGGCCATCTGGGATTAGCAGTTCACAGATCCTGAACTTCGTTATTGATGCCGTAAGTTTAGTGGTTTATTTGGTCAGTGACAAAACCCATCCGCCCTATCTACGAGTTTTCAACTACTGCCAACACGAAACCTTCTCCAGTTTTACCTGGGCTGGACCAGCGCCAATAAGCCCACACTGGTTGCACAACTACCCAAGTTGCGCCCACCTACGCAAGCCATTTCAGCAAGGAACATCAAGCAGGGTCAGAGGTCCACTCGTGTTTCTCCTTTCTTTTTATTGATATCTGTGGGTTTTTACAACGAACAACCAACGCCACCACAGTCACGTTCATTACCAAAAAGTAGGAAATTCTGTACAATGAAGTTCCTGTTTATTTCCAGATGGCCTGTCTGTATGTAAATAATGTTCAAGCGGTTAAAATTTTTTATTTTTTAAATTTTTATTATATTATGCATCCTTAAAATGACATTATAATTTTAAAATCTTTGAAAATGGAAGAGAATATATTTTCAAAAAGAATGAAAGTGTTAAAAGGATTTAATTATTATTAGTACAAATCTCATCATAGAACCAATTGAATACGTTACGTATAGAGATGAAAATAATTTATCTTGATATTAAAACTTTTCCCATAATACTATTTAAAGTTTTGAGATTAAATTTAAATTTCAAATAGACATATGTTGTCCAAAATGAATACACCGTCACTTTTTGAGAAATCCAGGACAGATGGAGATATTATAATTTTCTTTAGTTTACTTAACGCATTTTCACACTCAGTGGTCTAATGAAATCTCATTTCGCCTCAGTCCAGTCATGTAGTGTCTTGGCGATCGTGGCGAGCCCAGATACAAATCGACTGTAATAGGCACATACGACTAACCCCAAAAAACTCCGCACTTCAGGTTCGTCAGTTGGTGTCGGTCAATTTCTTATTGTTTTTGTCTTCTCGAGGTCTGTTTCGATTCCATGGGTTGACACTACATGTACCAAGAAGTGTATTTTATTTTGGAACAGGTGACACTTCTTAGGAACTTGCTTTGAGTTACCTGCTGCCACTTTCTGGAATACAGAGTCTGAGTATGATAGGTGTTCTTCAAATGTCCTTCCTGTCACAACAATGCCATATTAGTAAACCTAATAGGCAAAGATTATTCCACCAGGCATTCGAATCTGGCTGGGGCAATACATAGCCCAAAAGACACAACTTTGAACTGGCAGGTTCCTTTCCCTTGGACGCAAAATGCAGACTTCTCTTGGTCCTCTTCAGCCACCTCGCACTGTTAGTACCCAACCTTCATGTCTTAAGTATAAATNAAAATGCAGACTTCTCTTGGTCCTCTTCAGCCACCTCGCACTGTTAGTACCCAACCTTCATGTCTTAAGTATAAATAAACTGTGAAATTGCTAGGGTGTTAATGTGTCATCTATATCCATGGAAATTGATAAGCACCTTTATTTGTTACATTGTTAAGCTGGCGACGATCTACACAAAACATCAGCGAGCCATATTTTTTCTTAACATGTACAATAGGTGACTACCATGGACAAACCTATGGTTCTATCTCATCTAGATCCTTCAATTTCTTCAGAACTCCCTCAACTGCCTCTTGCAAAGAAACTGGCAGTCGTCTTGGTGGCTGCTTTATGGGTCTGGCATCTCCTGTATCAATGTGGCTGCCGGTCATGTTAGTCGCTCCAAAGTAATTTGGTCCACATGAAAAGGCATCCCCATTTCTCTATAGTTTTTCAAAGACAGCCTTCTCCTGGTGCCTGTTAAGATTTCTTTTGTTCGTACTAGCATTGCATCCAGTATGTCTGGTAGATAACATTGTATTTATTCTACTCTAGAACCTTTTGGATCATTTGGAAGTACCTGTGTCACCTGCTTGCAAACATCTATCACGACCCCCTTCTTCAGAAGAATGGCACTATCGGAAAAATGTTTTATTCCCACTGTAAAACCGTAAGAATTAGAAGAGATCAAAATCTTTGCTACAACGAAATTACCTGGCAGGATGCCAATCCTATCACTGGCTCAATAAGACCCAAATGTCTGACAAACATTCCTTGATATCTGCCTGTAATGATAATTTTAATATAAGTTGGGCAGCACAGTGGGTTGACAACATACTACTGGGCAGCTAATTCGGAAGGAAAAATCATTCCGTGTTGACACCACTAACTCTATACTGTCTACCTGTAACACACAAAGTATAGTATCGATACATCACCCCATTCTACGTAGTATATCAAGCCTCAAAGCCTTGAATCATCTACTTCTGCTATGCAAAAATCGTTTTATATACTTTAAGTTTTAAGATCACTTTATTCTTATCTTTAGCTCGCGTGGTCTCACCTGTTACTGTAGTCAAATAGCACAGTTCCGTTCTGTCGTCGGGCGATCGCTGGGGAGAAGACCCGAGGATATCTGGCGTTAATACAGTTATGGTCGCCCCAGTGTAAACGACTATCTGGCAAGGAACATCATTCAGGCTCCCCTCCATCAGTATTCCATCATAATCCTGTTTCACCGGCCGTACGTGTAAGAAAATTGGGTCCTTTCCTCCAGCAGTCACCAACCGTCACCTCCTAAGATCGGTGTTTTAAAAGTTTTCCGAATGTCCTGTAGTCTCACCTACCTCTTGCTGCCTCTCTTCCCGCTGATGTTTCTGTTGCTGATGCTGCTGTTGTGGGCAATAGGGTCTCAGGTGCCCCGGCTCTCCAGATTACCAACACTTAAGCCGTTTGGGTTGGGGGCGGGGCAATCTCTGTAGCACGGACAATGGAAGCGATGTCCCTCAATAACGTCTGTATCTGCTTCAATTTCTTCTTGATGCCATCGTCATCGTCTTAATTCAGCACCAGTGCCCATACCGGACGTCGGGGTGCGGTCCCCTGGTCGCTGGGTGCGTCTTCGCAGCTGTGCATGGTGAGCATGTCGCAGGTAGCGGTCGCCGAAACTTAGCTCCGAGGCCGACACTATTGTGGGGTACTCCAATCGATGTCACTCTGGCAGTGGTTATAGTATGCTCAGTGCGGGGCTTCTCAGTACAGCCGCGAGGTAGTATGCCTGATGTTCGACTAACCAGCCATTCAGGGTGGCAACTATTAAAAACTGGCATTGGTACTCCGCCGAGAAGTCTGGCCATCGAAATGGACGGGCTTTATTGAGACCCCCTTCCTACCTCTCCACCCTCCCCCCTGACGGGTTGCGTGAAACCAATGCCGACTATCCCTGGCAGATTTTGTTTTGGTTACGGCTTGCAATGCTTCCGAACTTATTTCGCCTACATATGTTGTTAGGGTGAAATTTCGCTACTGAAGAAATTCCTGACATTCCTTCTTTACTGCATTATTTCGTTCTCAACAATGTCCATCCTCCTACTGACAATGTCCATTCTTTCATTTACACTGTCAATTTTCTCGCCCACACAGTCAATTCTTGTATTCACTAATTCAGTAATGCCTTCCATTTTCTTGTATACATTATCTATTTTCCTCTCTATGTTTTAATTTAGAGTGTCTATTTCCTTTACCTACAAACTCACGTACATGTGTTATGTGGCTATTTACATTTTCGATTACACTATTTACAATTTAATTTTCTGTCTTTCTCACACTACGGTTTTGGGTATTTAGAGCTTCGTTCAATCTCTCTTTCAAAATTCTAAGTTTGTTATCAAGGCTATTAACACTTGCGCTTACTTGGCTACTTAATCCCTCAATTAATGATCGCAGTGCTTCCAGTTCTACTGATATTATTCTAGTTAACATTCACAGCAATGATTGTACAAAACAAACTATTAAAATTTATTGATTTATTTTAATATCACTAATTACTTGCACAAAGCTTAACTTTATTTGCAACTGATTAATTAATAATCGCTTCTATCCCACTTCTGACACATGTGTTACATGGTCGCCTGAGGGGCGTCTCTCAGTTCGTGAGAAATGAAGGTCTTAATAAAAAAATAAAATAAATACGTTCGATTTTATATTTATTCACACATCTATTAATTACAGCATTAAATTATCTGTATCCAATATTACTGTTGTTATTTCACAGTGAGCGCAATATTAGCGTATATTTCAAATCTAATAACGTCCTTCTTTATGTCTCTGTTTGGTTATTGTCAATTAACTCATACTCATCGTTAACACACGTTCAGTTTGTCTGTCGCCATAATCTGTTATTTATTTCACTTAAGCACCCAGTCCAATAATCCTGCCTGCCAGCCGCACACTTCACTGCTTGATACTCGCAGTCGCAGATTTCCCTTCCATTGTTCACTTCTCTCGCCGCTCTTCTTCTATCGCTGAAACTCAGCCACTCTTCTATTCTACAACTCCCAGCCTGGGGATCCGATGCGGTTTAATATCAGTCGCTCTGATCATCTGCATGGTTCAACGCCCCCCGAGTCACGCTGAGAGAAACAAGGTCAACATTCCAAACATTCGTCAGATAAACACGGAAATCCTATCCGCCGAAGGCCAGGAGCGGGAAGGCGCCAAAGGGTTATCTCTCGCTTGTTATTCAAAACATCCAATTGACTTGCCACACCACTATCTTATCAGTCCTCTGTCCTTCTCTTTCGCCCACTTGCACGATGCGGGCCAAGGTCAGCGGCGCAGACCTGCTACATGTAACAGTACTATTTACTTTCTTAATAATCATCAATATCGCCAACATAAGAATATACATCCCGCAACAACCCATCAGCTGATACAATGCTTTGCTAACGAGATCATTTACTGTTTACATACTGCGTAGGTTGGTCACATTGTCTGTCAAAATTTAGTGTACTTATATAAATGCAGTATAGGGCAGTCTCCGCAATTTCAGACGAACACTCATGGCGGTGGTAAACAATAATTCTAACAAAAAAAAACTGTAAAATTTCGTATTGAGCGAAAATAGTAAGGATCGGAAAGAATCCAATTACTTTCACGTTATTTGATCGTCGATACTATTATTTTTGAATTAATCTTCCTGTTACTGAAAACACATTCATTGCTAATAACGTGACGGGGAAAACGTTGTGCATAGTGGACGTCATTATTTCTACAGTTGGCACTGCTGACGAGTGTCCCGTTACCGAGACCACTGATTGGCGGTTGGCGTTCCTAAATGGTTTCCTGCCAACCAGTAATCTCGGCGCTGTCAGTAGAAAAACGAGTGTAGCCCGTGATTGAAGGACTCTATGGGACAAAAATCCATTTTTTTTTTTTTTATCAAGCACAAGGATCGCCCGTGTTTTTCCTCTTTTATGAACTTCAATGCTACGCTATTATCCAAATGCGGCAGAAGTAGGCAGTAGCCTTGTCACAAGTAGACTGCGGAGAGAATGAATGCGCCAGCCGTGTCACAGCATATGGACTCGTGAAATAAGCGGAGGTTGTAATCCGCCTCAGCACGGGGGCCGGCCGCCTTATCAGATGGGCAGCGGAGCAAGCCTGATGAAGTGCGCTAGCCGATAGCGATCAGGACTATCTTGTTTCGCGTGCTGCCCAGTCACCTTATATTACTCCAGTCCGGGTTTTGCGGCGATGAAAAAAGGAAGGGGGAGGGGGAAGCCTACACTGCGCTCTTCTCGACGAAGACCATAGCACGTAGAAATATTTGCTCCCCTGGTACTGCAAAATATGCAGCCTTCCCAAAATATATTGTTTCGAAATAAATTATTGCTCTATTCATACACGCATTGCTTTCTATTGACAGCTTTTGACACAATGAACTTCTATTGTGTATTAGCGGTGTCTTCAAAGTTTTTTGAATCAAAAATTTAGAAAATCATCCCATGTTTGAAGTGTTTGGTTGTTTATAAAATATGTCACGTAGCACAAGCGTTTTATACTTCTGTTAATATGAAGTATCTTAATTTCGTGAATTAGAATTTTTATTTCTATACTGTTTAAAATTATAACATTTCATTTATAATTTATTACCTATTAATAAAACTGGGAGAAAATATATGTGGAGGTAATGCCTCGTAAGTAATAATTCTCATGAAAAATATAACTAACGATAGTGCACACGAATACGGTATGCTGTCCCTTTGGTTTAATTTTCTACACTTGGGGAATCTTTGTTCGCACAAGGTGGCGGAATAGCAAGGAAGCTGAACTTTAGCGGGGGTTCAGGAAAGCTGGAGTAACCGTGAATTTATTGTATACCTAATTCTAGTAACTTTACGTAAAGTAAGAATTTTTTAATACTTTTTTTTTTTGCAGCACATCCTTGTGAAGTCTTTGCCCAACCTAATGCGACGATGAATGATGGAGGGGGGGGGAGGGGATCTCCGTTTGTCTTTTTTTCCGACGCTATGGTCTCGCAACCCGAAATACGCTGTCGTGGGACAAGTCATCCTCGCACAGTGACTGAGCGACTGCGTTGTCAACTGTATACTGCGCAGTGCGCACCAGACATCTGCGAGCTTTTGTGACGTCACAAGGAACATTTCACGTCACTGGCGATTCCTGGAAAACAGTAGTATATTGCGCGTAGGAAGGGGGAATAACCAAGTGTGTAAGAGCCTGCCACGTTATGTAAAGAATAACAGGAAATATTTGACATAGCGACCACTTATTCTTATGAACATTTTGAGATTTCAAAATCCTGACACTTCTGCCAGAAAAGGTGCACCACTATCGTCTCTGTTTTGACTGTCATCACCACATACATTCAAAAATGTTTCATTCGTTCTAAACTTAAGGTATTTGTTTTATTGCTTATCAATATNATGTCATCACCACATACATTCAAAAATGTTTCATTCGTTCTAAACTTAAGGTATTTGTTTTATTGCTTATCAATATTATTTTCCGAAATAATTTATAAGCTTGCACGAGAGTTCATATAATATCAGTTTCAACAAGGCAGGTGTGAAGCCAATATTTTCAGTCCGCAACAGTTGTTCTGTTTGCTACATTACATTTCATTTCAAATTTTGTCAGTGCAATGCTGTGATATATAGCGCTATTCATTACAACTACAGTTTCTAAGCTAACATTTCCGGATAAACTTTTCGGTAACCCGTTTTCATTACTGTTGTTTGGACTGTCCTCGTAATCTCTGTCTGCATGCTACCGTTTCCTTATCAACAAAGCATAGAAAAAAATCCATTTTTGCTTCTTGCATAGGTTGGAATAAATGTTCTTCCAACATCGGTGCAAATTAACCACATTAAATAACATCGGTCCGTATTTTACTTTGTAGACAAGATGAATAAATGTTTTCATCTCTGAATATTATCCTGATGGATAATTTGTTATTTTCTAAGGAGTATATGATTTTTGTACCAAATTATTAATTGACTTTTCTTTCATTTTTAATTGAGATATCCAAAAATTTATATTATGTTTGTATTTTTAGCAGGTACTGTTGATTGGTCCCTTACCTGCAGCTTCTGTTTCGGAAAAAATCAGAAAAATATTTTCATAATTTGCCAATGCAGTTTTTTTCCTTTTATAGCTAATAAGAATATAGAAATGTTTTTTAACACTTAACTAATGTTATAACTGTAAAGTGTATACAGAGAATATAACTTCGTCTTTGGAACTTCGAAATTAACGAATGAGTCAATATTTTTTGTTCAGGTATTACGAAGAATTCTGCGCATGTAACCTTAGGTTTCCTCTCCCTCCATAACCCCTCGATATTAGTGGCCAATAGTAGGGGATGTAATGGTCAGGCTACTCGCGTCTCACCTGGGCGAACCGAGCTCGTTTCCCGGCAAGGCTGCTCCCGGATTTTCACACGTGGGAATAGTGCCGGACGATGCCGCTGGTCGGCAGGTTTTCTCGGGCATCTCCCGTTGTGCCCGTGCTTGCTTTCCGGCGCTACTCCACACTAACCTGACTTTATTCTCGTCGGCTGTCAAGACATTGATGTTAAGAGCAGCCCAAATTTCTCCACTCCACTCCACTAGTAGGGCTGTTTGTAGCCGTCGTACAGATATGTGGCAGGCAGTATAGTAGAGATCGGCAAAAAGTAATATTATTATACGTTATGCAGCGTGTAGCAAAATGGGTGTAGCCTAGTAGCAAAATTTAGCCAAATCGAGGCTCGATCTACCGAGCATTTCTAGTCCCTTACAAACTCACATATTATATTCATTTTCTCTTTTTCCCAATAAAAGAAACCATTATCACTCCGCTACGCAGTATAGTAAAATAATATGTTTGCAATATTTTGGATAGGTATTGAATATCTTCTTTGAAGTGTCTAGTGCTGTTTTTTGAGCTGTAGTGTTCAAATTCTTGAGGTGTCGAGCGTGGCTTAATTTTTTTATTTGCATCCGAATTTCCGAACGCCTTTAGTCGACTTACGGGTTTCAATCCACTACACATTTAATATTCATACCCCCCCNCTTCGGCCGAGGAACAAAGTGGTTCTTATTAGTAATTTGAATTAAATTTATTTTCTTACTTACAGTAGATAATAATATCGGCGAAATTCCTAACGTTGGTACAGATTCTTGTGAATATAAGTTCAAAAGATTTATTTTAAATATATCGATATAAAAATAATAAACTCGTACATCTTCACAAAATAAAATATAAAGTGAAGAAACAAACATGCATAGCAAATAACTATGATGCTTCAGTGAGCTGTACATTTACTTAATTCTCGCCATCATCATCATCGTCGTCGTGGTGATATTTTTCATGTCGTGTATTTTTAAGTAGACTCGATGCATCGGGATTTATAATTTTATTCCGGTTCTGACGTTTTACTCGAAGACTGCTTATAATCGAGTCCGAAGGAATGACTAACATGTGCATCAAGTTCATCATTTTATCAGAACTAGAACATTTACTGGTATGATATTCCCTAAATTTCTTACACTCCTTATTCCGGGTTTCTTTGGCTTCCTCGGATAAAAGTCCAGCTGGAAGTAAGGCTTCTTTTGTTGATTGGGTAACATTTTGTCTTATGGAAACTTTGTCTCATATAATACAATTAGTTTTTGTGGACGTACAATTCTGCTGTTACTGAAGAGTCTTTTTTAAATTATTTTTATAATGAGGTTATACCAACTGGCAACTGCTTCAAAGACGGTTCCAAATCGCTGAATAAGCTGTTTACCTAAACCAGTAAGTAATATCTAACGCCAAAATTTTATCTCGAAAAATCTTCGCGAACCCGGGCTTGACTAGCGCTGGTCAAGCCCGGGTTGGGAATGTCAACCAAAAGCCACATTTCATTGCAGAAACGGTTTTTTCGGTCTTCAACCTCAACTTTGTTCTCTCTACGTATTTACCATTTGTTAGGAAATGTGGTTTATTAACTCAAAACATTTAATCCATTCCTAAAGGTTTGATAAATCTAAAGTTATATCTGTTTATCTGATGCATATAGACGTACTGCTCTGCTTTCTCATTAATTTCTTAGTTACGAAAAGTCTAATGCTTTATCACATGTAATTTTAATGGGTACTTTGTTACTTGGCGATTGGTATGGTTTATTAATTTTAGTAATTCTTTTTGAAGATTAATAAGTTACTCTTTTACTATTTCTGCTGCATAGCGTCTATAACCTGAACATCTCAAGGTCATTTCAGCTTGAAGAACAATTTCACCAACAGTATTTGTTCCCAACAAAACTTTTACTTTCTATTTTCGAGATCTGTCACTACTCTGATCAAACGACAAACGACTTTGGAGATCGTCCAATGTTTCTTTCTTTCTTGAGAACTGTCTGCTTCTAAAATACGTCAGTTTAACATTAAAAAAAATCGATGTTTTTCAAATCAAAATTTGTTCAAACTTTAGTGACAGTCCACGATTCCTTAAGCTTTGTGCACAATTTAGCACAGAATTGTTTGTACTTGTTCACTAATCCCATCAGAATCTTACAAAATACGTTTAGTCAATACACAGTAACACACACGAGCTGAACGTATTGCAATGTTTGGTTCATTTAGCCAAACGTCAAACAGCTCGCTCCTTGGAATACCTACCTCCATCACTTCAACACAAATATCAAGAAATGTTGGTTGAACATATTTCCAAAACAATAACAATTATATACCCCAAATATAAAACATAAACTCTAAATATTCACCACAGCAGACTTCAATGGCCTTTGTGACTGCGAGCCTGCTACGGCAACCAAAATTGAAAACAACAATTCGTAAGTGCTTCAGGACGTGTTAAACACTAGAGGCAAATACCTGCAGTTTAATTAGTCAAAGAGCAAAGTTCTGTCGATAGTAGATTACGTGTAAGTAAGCCGTTGTTTCGAATGTAATTGCCGAGCGATGTTAAAGGTGTACAGATGGTCGCGCCAAGCAAACGGTATCTACCAGCAATTGCTCAGGCCCTTTTATGTTATTTTTAAAACTGGTGGTGACCCGTTGCTATATAACTGTTTCAGTTCATATTGAAATGGTTTTTATAGAGTTTTTTCGAGGTTCGACATTTAAACATTTTGCCAAGCCAGATGCATAATAGCAACATCTGTGCGGCGGCGTGGCAGGCGACTCTCAGTCTTGTAGTCTGCTTGTATGTCAATGTTTTCTAGCACTTATTCAAAATNGTAGTCTGCTTGTATGTCAATGTTTTCTAGCACTTATTCAAAATTGTGGATGTATCTTCTACATAGCGACCCTAAAAAGTGATTTCAATTACCGCATACATTTCAGAATTATAAACAAAGTATTTTGTCAACATTGAGTGTTTTCTTTTGAATAAGGAATATTGAATTCAATAATTTAAAAAGCGGTGATATAAATTTGCTTATTAAAACACATGTGTTAATTTTATTGTAAATGTGAATTAAAACCAGAGAGAGAAAATTGTGTGTTGATAATAGCTAGTTAGAAATAAATCATATCTAAATTACAATTAAATAGAGAATAATTTTAGTTATTTATGAAAAAACCATTTTTGTTACATCATTTATGTTTCCAGTAATTTATTATATTACTTAAATTACCTTAAATTATATAAATGATAAAAAACGTATATGTTAAAGTGTGATATTAACATTCAAGAACATACGTCCATGTTAAACGGAATTATAAAACTCTCATGATATATGATTTATTTAGGAAATGCCCAAATACGTCACACATTGGCTGATTTTAAACGGTTTTAATCAGAAAATACGAAGATAATGTGGATTAACTATTACACTATAATAATTAATAGTACTGTAAAGACAACGAGAAAAAATTATCTACAGCAATGAAATCTGTACCCAGTTGCGTTCGTAAAAATATGAATGAGGCAATAAAAAAAGACACTTCGCAAATAACGTAAATATTTCTCAATTTAATTATAATTTGCATACGAATTATTTCTTACAAGCCATTACAAACACACCATTTTCCTCTCTGATTTTAATTCATATTAACAATGAAATGAAAACAACTTATAAAAATATATTTTAAAGTGTCATGTTATCATATAAGAAGATACGTCAACGTTGAACGGAATTATAACACGCTGTAGATACATGATTTATTTAGGAAATGCCCAAACATATCCCACATAGGCGATGTAAAACAGTTCAAATAAAAAAAATGTGAAGATACTGTGTATTGACTAATATACTATGCTAATTAATAGTACTGTAAAGACTCAGAGAAAAAATGCAAACAGTATTTTTATAGGTAAAATATGTATCAGAATATTGAAGGTATGAGATAAATATATTTACAAAGAAAAACTAATTTCATAATATGATTTAATGTTTTTAAACAGAACTAAAAATTTACGGACGCAACATGTAGGCTTAGAGGCAGGCAGAATGTGTTAGTGAAAGGGGGAAAGGATAGTGGAATTTCACTACACTGACCTCTCAGTCAGTGTAGTGAGCAAGTAAAAAATAATACTATATTCTTATTACCCTAAATAAGCAATTTTTTAAGTCTTAAAACACAACGGATTTAAGAACGTGTTCCATGAATAAGGAAACTGGATGTTTATTGCCACGCGTAATAATAATGCTTACGTAAGTCATTCGAGATTTATGATAGCTGTAAGGCACCAAATGGTAATCAGTTCCTCAAATTGATCTGTTTAACAAGCGATGTTGTTAACGTACCTAGTGAAAGCAGTTCTGGCATCCAACTCACTTTGTTAGATAATATACAGGTGCTGGCGTGGTTTTCTGCAGAACGCCAACCAGTATTTGCAGATCTTTGTGCCACTTACCACTTGCTACTGAGTTCTGATCTGAGCGAATATTTTCACTTGACGTGATACACATTTCACATCACCGCTCGTGACTCCAGCACCAGAGTTACATAACGGGTGAAATGAAAGTGAGCAAATCCTGAGTGCTTTTATCTTCTGCACATACATTTCACAAACAGACGGATTCAGCTTTACGGGATTCCTCTACCAAGTGAGCAGGACTATGATCTAGATTTTTCTTTAGCTTCGCTTCTCAACGTTTCTTAAGAGGACTCTAAAGACAAACTGAAAAATTATAAGACATTTTACCCTATGTATTTTAATAACTACTTTAGAGAGAAAAATCACTGAACTTTATTGTCCAAGTTATTATATAAAAATTTTTTTTTTTAAGTCTTTATTATTTGAATGTATTAAAAAAATTTAACTCTCTTTGGTAAACGTGTTAGAAAAATAAAAACTAATTTCCGAAGCTTGTCTCTGTGATACAGCCGGATTTAGATGTTATTTAGAGCAATACAATTTTTGCGAGATAAACAATTGTGCAAATAAAATCAATAAAAATATCAGATTTCCCCACAAGCTTTTAAATAAGTGTAGGTAATAAAAATTTATGATAACGATAATTTCTTTGTTTTTATCACCAAGTTAGAACATATAAATTAGTTAATTGTTTAAAAAAAAAATGGTATGTTATATTATTTCCATGCAGTGTGACATTGTTATCCTAAGTAACACACTAATAGTTCAAATTTTCTTTATGTTTGCTTATGTAAGCAAACTTCTACAAGGAACAATAACTTAACAATAGATTAACACTTTCAGGACTTTTCTTACATGTAGCAAAAACTTTCACTCATTTATATCATTATCATTTTATCTGTAGATTAACACTGATAGGACTTTTCTCACATGTAGCAAAACCTTTAACTCAATTATATCATTTTCATATTTTTTTTTTTTCCTCGTGTCATTTTTGACTAATTTGTTCTCTGGCACATCAATACCATGGGGTAAATTTTCATTTTTAGGTTATAACTTTAGAATTCAGCTTTGACATGCTCAGAAAGTGTTCATCCGACCTTCCTTTGGTATGCAAGACTCTTTATTGTGTGTATTTTCTCAACTTCATCTTCTCCACTTAATTAACTTAATTTCTCTTTAACGGACGAGTAAAAAATTTTTATTTACAAATTGCAAAAACGGTGTTATTTAATTAATGTTTTGGTTTGTAAACATCATCTTTTTCCGTCTTTGTATCTTGTTGAAAACAGATTAATATTATTTTCAAAATATGACTTCACCGTTAGCAGTTTCATCCAATATAATGACATCACTGTGATATGTTTACCCTATACGCAAAAGCAAGATTTTACTTGTTATTAATAATTAAATAGGCATTAATTACTTCGTGCACAACATTACATGTGGATAAAATATTATAAAATCTCTACTGTGTTTTATTTTACATATGTAGGCTGTGTTTAAGTGCTCAAGAAAGGAAAAAATAACTTTTGGAGGTGAACCGCAAAACAAAAACGATTCTACTGGTGTAGGAAGTTTTTATAATAAACCCAATTTATTATCAAAAATAGTACTTTGCTACATTTGCAGAGTCATTTTGTCATATCTTTAGTTACAGTGGTTTTCTAGCTTTTATGTACCACAAAATTTTTCAGTCCCTTTTAAAAATGAGGTCAATAAATAATTCAGCAATATATGAATAGCGATTTTTTCGCAGTCATATCGGTAAAAAAATTACTATATCAAATGTAATTAGACAAATTGCCAATTAGGTAACATTTTTAATTTCCCTTTACATCACTCAGATCAGATTTAAAAAAATTATTTTGTAAGTAGATTTTTTTGAAAAATTTATAATTTATATTTGCTTTGACATTTTGTTACTTTCAATGTATGTTCATTAGTATTAGTGAAATTGTTTGAAGTTTGTAAGAACACATCATTGTTGCTATTAAAACTGCTATTATTATCGTTACTAGAATAAAAAATTATACATTTTTCTCTTTATTTCTAATAATTCGGAATGCCAAATAGTAGTTAGGAGACCAGAAACTAGATTTTCCGACCCTAAACTGACAAACGCCATATTTAAATTTTGTCAATTATCGTAATTATCTCGGAAAAAAATTCTGCGAGATATTTTGATATAAAACCAGAAAATTACTTTTTTTTTACCTTATAAATATTAAATTATAAGTACTGAAATTTTTATTACCCGTCTAACACACTTAATATTCGATAAACTGAAAATTGTAGTTTTGGAGGTTACAACAGTAAACTCGAGAAATAAAAAATTTGTTGTTCATTCTCAGCAAGCAGGTTAATTGTTTTGAAAATTAGGCACGCTAGTCACGGTTGATGCAGACAGGGAAATTCTACCTCCGCAAAGCTCTCCCTTTTATTAAAGTAAAGTTTCCTATATGTAATACTATTCTGTCAGTTTTGCCTGCATCAGAGCTTACAAAATCGATCTTAAAGATCTGGTATGTTCCTCCGATATTTCACTGTATACGTAATACACATTTAATTAAAGTGCTTTCAAAGTAAAACTCCGAAACGCCTAAAATTTTGCCTACAATATCTAAAGGATACAATGAGCATCCATTGGAATCCCAATTATTTGATGAAATTCATGAACAATGTAATGTCAAAGTCGTATTTTCATATTTATTAACGAGAAGACACAAATACAGACCCTTACTGCCCTGATGTCTTCTTATCCAACAAAGTACATTACAACACAATTAAATGTAATTTTAAGATTCTTAATAAGCCCCCCTTCAATTAAAATTCCTTCTTTTCACAAAAATATTATATTGTTGGGTGAAAACGTGCATTATATTGAATTAACAAGTGTCTCTTAGTTTCTTCAATTATATGTTTTATTTAGCTTAACATACTATAAATTAATAGATAAAATTAGAAATTTCCCTTTTTAAATTCTTGGGTTTCATAAACTTTTTAAACACATTTCAACGTTTTGAATATTTCTGTATTTACGCACTGGCTGTTCGTTGACCTATAAAATTTTTCTTTCAAGGCTGTTTAAAAACTGCTTAAATCTTTGTGTTTTATAATATTTTTTTTCAACACATATTGCACAAATACTGCAAATGACGTGGTTTCCTACAACACCAACAAGTAGAAGTATATTGAATATCACCTAGGCATGTATTATTATTTTCTATGTGTGGTGAAATAGTACTCAGACGTTTCGGCTCAGCAGTATTTTAACTAGAGACCTTTGGTTTTTATTTTAACGTTTCTCACCGTGAACCCACCGTTACCTTCATGCCGGGTTTATAAACTACGAAAAAAAAACAACGTAAGAACTCAACGACGCAAGACGTTACCAACAATGCAAATTAAAAATACGAAACAAATAGAAAAATATTTATTTCCGTAATGATTTTTACTAAAAATAATTGTCCTTTATTCAAACATATTTCGTTAGTGCTTTTTTATTTAATTTTTAGATTTGTTAATTTACTGGCGTGTAGTTTTTAAAGGGCTGAATAACAAATTTGTAGGACGGATATACTAAAATATTTAAATACGTTATTAAACTCTTTGCTTATGATACAGTGCATAAATGAACGCATAAATTCATTGTACAAGCAAATCATATAATAATAACTGGAAATAATATCCTTCTGTAAGATTGTAAATCGATTTTGCCATTGCAGTTTATAAACTGTGTCTTTTAAGTACGTGAATTCGACTTTTTTTAGTTTTTCCGTTTCTTGCGTTCTTGCGTTTCTTGGTAGTTCATAAACACCGCCATAGGGATAAAGGGAACAGACTTTGGCAAAGGTGAGAATACACTACAAAAATATATTTTTATTTCATAACTGATTAAACATTGCGTCATTTTGTTGTTTCCGTTTTCGCTTATTTATTTCGTAGTCCATAAGTTCAAAGTTGCCGACATGCGGGTAGAAGGAAAGTATTTTATTTTATGCTCAGCGAAAATATTATAGAAAATTTCTAATTCAGTTCCATTCTTCACACATGACTCTTTAGACTACTTTAAAACTGATTACTAGAGTAATATTTTTCATCGCCTCAAATTTTACTGTTGTCGCCCAATATTCGTCAAAGCGTTTTGTTTTATGCCAAAATAGAAAGTAAAGTATTTATGTAGTTTCTTTTTATTACTAGTATCTACAATCCCGGCACATTNCTACTTTAAAACTGATTACTAGAGTAATATTTTTCATCGCCTCAAATTTTACTGTTGTCGCCCAATATTCGTCAAAGTGTTTTGTTTTATGCCAAAATAGAAAGTAAAGTATTTATGTAGTTTCTTTTTATTACTAGTATCTACAATCCCGGCACATTTAAAAAACATTATAAGGGAGTTGATGTATTAACATGAAGAAATGATAATAAAACTGAGCATTATATACAACAAAGATCCAAACCGAATGATGCAGTACTTTTAAGCAACTAATTTTTGGAATTTTCTTAGGCATATGATAATTTTTGTTTTACGGAAGAGGTACAACGAACTAATGAAGCTAATACTCTTAAAGTGTCTAAGCCATTATAATATTTCCGGGCGATTATGAAAACAGTACACCGACTCACACGGAGTAGTTGTGCAAGAGCTCATATACGCTCTTGCAGTCGTGTGGCAAGCGAAGAAACGTAATGCTAAACATAGTTTACTACTCTTTCTTAGTCATATGAGGGACGCAACGGTGTGCCAAAAAGAACTGGGACGGTGTTTGAATATATCAGAAAGATGTTGAGCAATGTCTAGCCAAAGTTAGTCAGCTGGCTGGAAGAGATTACAGACGAGTCTGTGGAATACCAAATCCGCGGTGAACGCATGCGAATTTGTGGGCAGCCATCATAACTGTGCATACCCGTGTTCGTCCATATTTTTCAACAGTGTCCCAAAATAACAGGACCCCAAGAACCAACCTAGGTAAGTGGGTCAGTATTGTTATTCATAGTTGCATAAAACATGGCCTCCCAGATCATCTTGTGAGTTATAGCTTACTCGCGGTTTCTTTACATTTTTATAATACAACCTTTGGAAAATTATGACTTGTATGACGTATTTATTTTCTAAAGATGCACTGTTTCACATGCGTCTGATATTTTTGTTAACATGAAAGTGTCTTATTTTTGGTTAAATGACTATTGCTTATATTTCACCTATAAATTATGTGTTCCGTATACCTAAATCATTAATATGAATTAAAAGAGAGAGAAAATAAGTGTGTTGGAAACACCTTGTAATAATATATCAAATGCGAAATATTATTGAACTCAGTTTTCATGAATGCGGTGCGTTGTCCAATATGTTTAATTTTGAAAACTTATTTAATCTTTGGTTGCATGAGTGGGAGGAATAGCCTGAACTTAGAACGTTTGCAGGTGTTCAGAGACGTTGGAAGCAACCATGTATGTAGGTACCACAGAAAGGGGATCTGGCTACTTTGGTTCATATCTGCCAACTGATTATCTGTAGGATTCAGTTATGAATACCGAAGTAGCTATGTAAGACAATATATTCCCCACTGTTATGAAAATAATTATTTATAACTCTGCAATGGGTTAGGTGAACAAGTTATATTATAACAAACCCATTAGGGATCTCGTCCAGTGCGGCAAAATCGGGAAATGCAAAGTGCATCATGCCGCTTTTCCTCACGGCCCATTAGTTGCTATGCTGGACTTCTATTGTTTGGAGAAAGTAACGCACTCTATATCTCAATCATTGATAATTTCACTTTTTAATGAAGATAACAGTGCCTGACGTATGCAACAGTCACTTCAGTCAATTTAACTGACGAATTGGTGAAAAAATTCTACTTTTTCTTCACTGGTTGATTCTGCAACATTTTCCAATGAGTCATTAACAATTTCATAATTTTTTTTTCAGTGATATATTTTCGACTTAAGGCTAAGTCGACTTAGAAAATCTCCAAATGAAAGGAACTAATTGAAATAGCTTCCGAACGGTTTTCCTTAAAAACGAAATTGATTGGTCGTTCGTTTAATCTGTACTGCTGTAACAACGGATACCCCCGCGAGCAGCAACTAATGCATTCTCTTTATCTCGCGTGGACATATTTTCCAATGTAGTGACCATACGTCGACTAATGTGACCTGGTTCTTGACACTCTGTGATCCAGCTCAGTGCAGTGCGTGGCTATTAGAAAATCCTCCATCTTCTGCCAGAACCAACAACTACCGTTCACAAACAGACAGTGCGTTGTGCACCGTTGTCAGAGCTCTGATGAAAGTGAGAGTGGTGTTTTGCAATGCTCGACTTTTAAGATTGCGCGAAAATACACAAGGTTTTCACCGATGGCAATTGGGTTAGTACGCATGTGTTAGGAAGAATGCATCATCTACTGTTTGGCGGCAACTTTGACGTATGGTTTACTAAGAACGCAGTTAATGTGCCGTGTTATTGCGCAGACGTTATGAGTTCGAATCTTTCGCTTTTAAATTGGAGTGGAAAGATTTGGGCTTCTCTTAACATCGAGGTCTTAAGAGCCGACGCCTCAAAACAGTTTGAAATATTCGTAACACATAATTTCCACACAGTGTCATACAAAACAGCTACACATATCAACCAATTTTACATGAAAGCCTTTCCCTTATATAGAAAAGTATGATCGAAAATTGGTTTGTTTACTGATTTTATTATATATTTTTTCACAAACGCATCTCTTAACTTAATTTAAACGAAGGAGTATCTAGCATTGTTATAATGTATACCACACAGAAGGGAGAAATTTTATGCCTGTTAAATTTCGTAGGACATCAGTAGATTGGAATATGAATTCGCCACAAAGTTGGTCGCCAATGTAATGCCTGTTGGCTGTATGGTGTTGGGTTTGACGTGAACCATGTGTCCACGAGCACATAGCTATGTCTGTATCCCGTAAATCAAGACCTTAATAACTACTTGTTACAGAGAGACGTGCTTTAGTATTAGGATCTCGTATATCAAGGCCACCAAAAGGAGCGCAAAGGTTAAACACACGTGTATTCAGATACTGCTTAACGTGTTTGAGGGATGTATGCTTCGAAATTACAAAAACAAAAATGTACACGTCAGACGAGTGCTATCATTTCTGTTCGTTTTTATAATGTGTTTTTTTTTTAAATTTGAAAATGTTTAAAATAATAGTTTACTTAATAATTTTTAGATANTTTAAAATAATAGTTTACTTAGTAATTTTTAGATTAAAAATTACGGTGTGGGTTATTAACAAATATTACAGATGTATCACACATTATTCATATTTCACCATATAATGATAGGATGAGCACTGAAAGTGTTTCATAGAGGGGACATGCCGACAGAAGGAACGCGCACCAGTTCAGTAACTTGCTCGTATAGACGATGAGACATGTGATCAGCATATCTGTGTTGCCCGTAGCGTTACCGCGCTTCTAGGTCTCTGATACGCAAAATACGTCCTGATACAGGCTGTTCACGATAAAGTAACCACTTTCTAAATAAGAGGGCTGTGGTGGTGTTAAGTGGCAGACTAGTCGCCTTCCACCTAGGCGAACCGGGTTCGACTCCCGGCGGGGTCTATCCAGGATTTTCGCATGTGGGAATCGAACCGGACTATGCCGCTGTTCTGCGGTTTTCTTGGGGATCTCCTGTATCCCCCGCCCTTTCATTGCGACGCTGCTCCATACTCACCTCAGTTCATTCTCATCGACTCTCCAGACCTCCATGTTAAGAACCGCCCAATATATCTCCACTGCACTCCACTTTAGAAATTAACATGTGAAAGAAAAATCAATGCACATAAATTCATGTATGCACTTGTACACACCTACACGCGTTTCCAGTTAAGTTGACAATGAATTAATAGAAATAGTTACAAGAATTAGCGCTTTATAGAGAGTATATGATGCAAACTTTTGGCTACTCAAGTCAAAGATTCTTGTTTTATACACAAAAAAAAGCACAAACGTGCACATGATTAACAGATTTACTTCCCTTAAAATGCCATGGTTTGCCACTTGGAAGACGGACGGATAAAGTGAAACGTTACTTGGCAATATTAATTTTGCATATAGCGGAATGATAAAAATGAGACGAAAATTATATCGTAAATCGGATCTTCAAAAATGCTTAGTGAAACGTGAACAGCTTATGGTCAGCATATTACGCTCCATTAAAAAAGTAAACCATAAAATACAATAAAAGTACTCTATATACCTTGTTGAGTCTACTGAAAATATATTACTCAATCAAGGAATTGTGTATTTCAAATTTATGTATTCCTGCCAGAAATTTAAGAACGAAATATGTTTTCTATGCTGTCAAAATTGCTCTGTAAAGATTTGGGATTTCAGCAAAAACAAATATTTGAATTTTGCACATTATACCTCTTACACAATAGTGCAGCGTCAGATCATGAAATTATAAGTTTGATTCTGGGAGGAACTTCATTTGAATTGTTTGTGATCACATAACCATGAACGCAGTAGACAAAATTGGACATCATTTCTTTGTTGTTTTACTTGCTAACCATTCCTTTTATGTTTAATTTTTCTAATGTGAAAATAATTCTCGTATTTAAGCAACACACACATTTATTTGGAGGCTGAGAAACAGATAGTTTATTTCATTTTATATAAGGCACCATATTTAACAATAATTTTCTGATATAGCTAATGAGCCTACTTTCCTCAACATAGGAGCAATTAATTTTTAAACAATTTCTTAAAAGCTGAGTTGGTAGGGAGGAATTGACTTTTATTTGGAAGCAATTATTATAAAAATGAAACCAGAAACTTATGCAACAGTACTGAGATAATTACAAATACGCACAGGCCTAACCCGGTACTTGAACCCAGAAAACCTCGTAATATGCTAGAGTACACGCCATTGCATTACGGAAGTCTGAATCGGAGTATTAACTTCGGATTTAATCAGTCTAATCTTAGGAAATATAGGGCTTACTAACATAAAATATTAACACGGCCTTTAGTTTGAAAAAAAGTGACTAATCTATATAAAACATGTAAGTTTACATGGCCTGCCGTAACTACAATTTTGTTAAGAAATTGATGGAAAAAGTTTGGTGGGTCCGGGTTATAAGATAAAAAATATTTTATTTTCTTACTGGATGATATTCTACAAAATATTTCAGAAAAAGAGAGTCTACGTACGATGCTTCTAATGAATACTGTCTACGCGCAATTTCGGTTAAATTTGGTCAAATGTTTTAATATATGTTAAAGTATCTTCGATGATTTATGAAGCTGCTATTTTGAACATCGTGGTCTGAACAGTTTAAATCATAAATATTACACTGACTATGGCAGTATTTATGGTTTGCACAATTTGGTACAAATTTTTTTGAATTGTTCCAGTGTAACATTAGGTGGGAATCGGTTGATTGGTCCTCGATACATGGCATAAAACCTCCATAATTTGCATACGACGATCTTCATAAATGGAGGACAAAAAGCAATGAAGTAGCAATTTCGATGATTGTAAACTGCCAATGTACAAAGTTAAGTAAAAATATATAACGTTGATTCGTAAATATCGCCCACAAAACTAAAATTATTTTATAGCCGCCATTCTGGAAATACATGNAAATATATAACGTTGATTCGTAAATATCGCCCACAAAACTAAAATTATTTTATAGCCGCCATTCTGGAAATACATGAGTTCTAATTTTGAAAATACATGTAATAATATGGCCTATAACAGTACAGTTTCGTCAAATTCTGCAAAAATGGGTGGATTTTTTCCTGAGATAAAATCATAATTTTTTATTGGCGAGGTGGGGCTATCATACAAAATGGCAGGGAAATGAATATCTGCATAGACAAATTTGATGGTTGNTTTTTTATTGGCGAGGTGGGGCTATCATACAAAATGGCAGGGAAATGAATATCTGCATAGACAAATTTGATGGTTGTAACAAGTACTGCCAGCTTACAAAATTATGTTGGAAACAGTTTCATTAATAAAATATAATGGGAAAAATATTTGCATGGCTGCCATTTTAAAATTAATTTAAAAATATTTAAAATTGAAAAAATAAGAGCTGTACCTACCTAAAACCAACCAGTTTACACCACCTGCTGCAGTACTATTTGTTTGCCAAATTTGTTTGGAATCTGTCACATGTTTCTCCAGATATGATTAAAAAAATTGACTTACCTGCATACTGCTATCATACAAAATGGCGAACAAAAATATTTATGTAAATACTGTTGAAAGTTGTTATATATAATGCCAGCAGACAAATTTTAGTAGAAATTGATTACAATATTTCGACGAAATAGCAATATAAGCTTAAAATTGCTGTAGGGCCACCATTTCAAAAATAAATTTCTAGCATTGCTTAAATCACACTACCTACATAATCTTATTCAGTACTACCTGTTTGCCTAATTTCATTGAAATTGGTCAAATATTTCCCTAGATATGACATAAAAATATTAATTTATTTGAATAGCGCTTACTTATAAAATGTCGGACAAAATGCTCCAGGCAGATACGTTTGATAGTTATAATGTCTACTGTCAGTATACAAAGTTATGTTGGAATTGATAATATAGTTTCAACGATATAGCATACTGAGTTTGAATTGCGATATGGCCGCCATTTTGAAAGTAAGTGTCTTACAGGCTTTAAGCATATCACTTAACATTATCGGCATCAGTACTACGTCTTTGCCGAATTTAATATTTTTTATTTTAATTTTTCATTAATTTAATAATTTGGTATTGGTAATTTTTTTTACCGAGTTATGACAACATAACTTTATTTATTCGTGTGTCAGTATCTTCCAAAATTTTCTACGAAAGTGGTTATTTGTAAGTATGTACGATGCTTGTAATATATACTTGCAGCGTACAAAAGTTGGTCGAAATTACCTATGTGGTATATACCCAATAAACTTACATACCCTTGTATGGTCACCATTTTGAAAACAAGTAACTAATCAAGTTTAACCTTTTAAGTTTATACCTACTATTATATTACTTACATACCAAATTGGGTGAGAATTGGTTGAATAGTTTTCGGGATATAATGTAATATCTCTATTTTTTAAAGAGATGCTATCTTACAGTATGACTGATCAAAATCAGTATAAATATTAAATTTTATTTATTTCACTATGCTCTGTCAGTAAATGAAATAAGGATTTAATCGGTTTATGGTTCCTGAGATATGACATACCACTCAATTTTTTTTAATTAGCCGCCATTTCGAAAGTAAGTGCTTAGTGTGGTCTAAAAACATAAAAGTCAGATGTACTTACTAAATAGTATATGTGTACCAAGTTTGGTGGAATTCGGTTGAAGCTTTGAAAAATAGAAAGTGGTGACGCACATGCTCTGATACACACAAACACACACATCTATACACACACAGCAGAGAACACATAAGGACTCGGACAAGAAACCATATCGGCATTCACCTGGACTGATTTTTAAAAACGAAATTCTGGCCGGACGAGTCGAGAATCGAAACAGAGTCCCTCTGAATGTGGGTCTCCCCTGGTGCTTACTTGTGCGTGCATATATCTGTGTTTATTATCCTATGAATTAAAGTTGGCGTGTGTAAGAAAAAAAAACATGCTGCTGGAGCGACGAGCCCCCACCCCCCACCTGCCCCTCTGTATACTCAAGGCCAATCTGAGTTCTCCGGCGGTCAGTGCGCTAGGGCAAAGTCCAATTCAACACCTGGTGCTGCGTGGCTGGACGCGTGCGCAACCTTATGTATGACTTCAAGTTTTCTCTCGTTTACTTCTGTAATGGGACTCAAATCCACTTCTTTAAGCTTTTGTCTTAATAATATAATAATGTATTTGTCAGTCTCGTCTGCAAATTAGGATATTTCGGGCTCTTTGCCTGTGTGTGTGTTTGTGTTTGTGTGTTTGACGTATGGGCAAGTGGATTAATATACGATATTTTTCTAATTGTTACAGCATCTCAAAGTATCTTCGGTATTGCCAGAATTAATAAAAAATATCACATTTGATTACTATTTTTAAAAAAACAAAGGTGTAGTTCAGCCAGCATTTATAAAAAAAGTGCACATAGAATTAATTTTACAGCATTCTAAAAGGATTTAAATATATCTAAATTCTTTTGACCTCCGTAATGTACTGACTGCAATATGCTCTGATTTTTTTCGCACTTGTGAAGTAATTCCCCATATGTGTCGACGAAGCAATCGGGTGATAAATGAGAGCTGTTTGCGCGTGTCTTTGCTGGAATTCGTATTGTGGTATATATCTGCATGGTGGACTAGCAGCTCAGGAATAAAACTGTGTTTTAGTTTGCGTCATTCATAAAGTATGAATAATATTGACACCTGCTGGATTAGAAGCCGCACATATACAAACACAGGTTTGCATGTCACTTTTCATTCGGCTGAAGTCAAGTAGCAGTGTAGCGTGTCTTTGCCGGGGTGACGGGGGTGTTTTACCGTGGATCAGGTGTATCTCTTTATGGAGGGAGCGCATGCAAATGTATGAAAATACAGTAATTTTGTTTGCCGAAGGTAACCGCTTTTAATGATTTTGTACTTTAGGGGGGGGGGGGTTACCTCTATGCTACAGGCTTCTTACGGTATTTTTTTTTCCGCCGCAAAACTTACTATATGAACATTATTTACGTGTATAAAGAGTTTTATATCCGGACACTGGGAGATAGAGATGTGGAGTAACCAAATTGATACTTTTTCCCGCTCCCTAAATTTCTTAACGTACTGACCTTAAAATTAAGAGGAAATTTTTTTTTATGAGGATCGTCTATTCCTTGGGGAGGGGTAATTCAGGGGATCCTTTACTCTGCCTTTCGCATACCGTGGTGGTAGCGAAGTGATTTTAACTCTGTTTTTGGGTTTTTCGAGCCTTGCTTACTTTATAGAAAGCTGCATTACGAATCTGTACACGGCACATATTTTTTTCCAACGCAAAATTTTAACAAATGTTTTGCTGAAGGAGGGTAATCATGTGGTCAAGTGGGGAAGGAGCACTCGGTGATTGATATTTCGTTAATATTTACCTCGAAACACGCTCTTTGTATGTTTCTTTCTCGTGATGAATATTTCCAGTAAGGGGGTTTTACACTATATATGTTATCCTGCCTTTCGATTCGATAAGTAATTTTATTTCCCCACTCCAGGTCCCTTTAACATATCCGAAAACAGGTTTGACCTTGAACGTTAGTTGCAAGCAGTGACGTGCCTTTCTGCTCCCGGAAGTTCTTCCGGAAGATGTTATCGGTTTGGGCGGATATACATCCGGTGATTATTTAACGTTGCGCTTATTCCTGATGTGCCGTGCGACTGCGCCTATTCTTACTGCGTGCTACGGCGGAACTTTGTTAGTAGTGTATAAGAGTTGTTCGGGAGCAGTTGTAATAAAATTATCTGTGAACTTAATTAGTTTTTCACTGCGCCATGAAGCGGGCACGTTGGCATAATAAGATGTGCGTTTCAAGACCTGTTTTCAGGAATATTGGTTATTTTGGTTTATGTGGAGAGGCAACAGCTATGTTTTCCCTTTTTCTAGCTAAACATGTGCAAATATCCTTCTAATACCTGCTTTCGTCGTGGGGTATAGATCTTTAGACTATGATCGAATGCAGTTTGGGCCTCCACGAAACAATTGCCACTAACCAACCGAGACCCTGACACGATTCTTGGAAGTGATGGATGCTGGAACGATGTTGGATGCTCATCCTGAACATTTGGTTTTATGGGAAGTACGCTCGTACCCTGCTACGAAGTAGACTGTACAAGACGGTTTTTGGCAGGTGAAGGTCCTACAGCTACGCAGGTTTTTGTATGCCTCTGCAAGTTATCTGACCTAACAAATGCCATGCCACATTTAACATCCTTATACACTGAGGCGACAAAAGTCATGGGATTCCTACTTATATCGTGTCGGACCTACTTTTGACCGGCGAAGTGCAGTAACTTGACGTAGCATGGACTCAATAAGTCGTTGGAAGTCCCCGGCAGAAATATTGAGCCATGCTACCTGTATAGACGTCCATACTTGTGAAAGTGTTGCCGGTGCAGTAGTTTGTGCACAAACTGACTTCTCGATTATGTCCCATAAATGTTCGATGGGATTCATGTCAGGCGATTTTGGTGGCAAAATCATTTGCTGGAATTGTCCAGAGTGTTCTTCAAACCAATCGGAAACAGTTGTGGCCCGGTGACATGGCACATTGTCATCCATAAAAATGCCATCGTTGTTTGGGTACATGAAGTCCATGAATGGCTGCAAGTGGTCTCCAAGTAGCTGAACATAACCCTTTCCAGTCAATGATCGGTTCAGTTGGACCAGAGAACCCAGTCTATTCCATGTAAAAACATCCCACACCATTATGGAGTCACCACCAGCTTGCACAGTTCCTTGTTGACTACTTGGGTCCATGGATTCGTGGGGTCTGTGCCACACTCTAACCCTATCATCAGCTCTTACCAACCGAAATCGGGACTCATATGACCAATCCACGGTTTTCCAGTCGTCTAGGGTCCAACCGATATGGTCACGAGCCCAGGAGAGGCGCTGCAGGCGATGTCGTGCTGTTAGTAAAGGCACTCGAGTCGGTCTTCTGCTGGCATAGCCCAGTACCGCCAAAGTTCACCGCACTGTCCTAACGGACACGTCCGCCGTACATCCCACATTGATTCCTGCTGTTATTTCACACAGTTTTGCTTGTCTTTTAACACTGACCATTCTGCGCACACGTCGTTGGTCTCGGTTATTACGTGCAAGCGGTTGGCCACTGCGTTGTCCATGGAAGGAGGTTATGCCTGAATTTAGGTATTCTCGGCACACTCTTGACACTGTACATCTCAGAATGTTGAATTCCGTAACCATTTCCGAAACGGAATGTCCCATGCGTCTAGCTCCAACTACCATTCCGCGTTCAAAGTCTGTTAATCCCCGTCGTGTGGCCATAATCACGTCAGAAACCTTTTCATCTGCATCACTTGACTAAAAATGATAGCCCAACCAATGCGCTGCCTATTAATACATTTTGTACGCGATACTACTGTCATTTGTATATTTGCATATTGTTATTCCATGACTTTTGTCACCTTAGTGTATGTCAATCGATCTGCATTATTCGAACATTCATACTTTTCGCGTTTTCGAAAACATTGGGTGAAAGCAAATGAAGTATTATATTTGCGTCACGGGTACTGATTTATGGCCTTTGCAAATTATGCATGTTGTAGATATGTATCTTTAAAAAAACTAAGATCTAGTACCATATTTTATGATGTTATATATTTCTCTAGAGACTAGCAAGCCAAAACCGATACTCCAAATTTTAGCAGATTTGTAATTTCGCCGGAAAATATATACGTATTAAGTGCATACTTCATAATATCCTGTGACCTGATGTAATTAAATATCTGAACTTACCACTCAGAATGTTAAAAGACGAGGGGTGAGAGCGATCTGTCACCTCTGCTATCAGACGAGAAACTGTGGCGAGGGTCGGCATTGTTCGCATTATATACTTTCCCCACACCAGCACGCTCTGGCAGACAACGTTGAAAACAAGAGCGGTAAAGGGTAAGGGATTAAGCGAGAGTGAATAATTGTCCGGTCTAAAGTGGCGCTGTGGGGGGGTAACAGAATAAACATTCAATTTCGATGGTAATTTAATTATCATTAAAACAAAAAACGTTTTTCATCGGTTTTATATAAAGTTTTTAATGCAAAAAATTATTGATTTAATAACTTATGATGGTAATTATACAGCTGATTGTAAAAATAATTTTTAAAGCGTATGAAAATGACATGTTTTTTTATGTCTATAAAACAAATGTGACTGCCGACAGCTAACTTTGCTACTGAATCGACAGAATGAGTGGGCACCGGCATCTCGCCTGGCAGTGAATTCGAGAAATTAACGCCACCTATGTGTTGAAACTAGAATACAATATAAAGGGTGCCGACAGCACCGTCTATACTTTAAAAAAATTAACAAATATGGCTACTATCTGGTGGCTAAATAGGCAGCTCGCCTGGTGACAAAATTGGTAATTATTACTCTAGCGCCACCTAGGTGTTGAAAATATATACAAATCACGAACGAAAAAATTAAGATAGTGTGTTGAGTATAGGCAAGAGAGAATGTCAGCTCGCCTGGTGGCTAAATCAAGAAATTAGCCCTGACTGGTGAGTAATTTGGATATTAATACACTAGTGCCTACTAGGTGTTGAAAATGTGACCATATAAAATCCAAGGTGATCAACTCCAGCAATGTATAAACAAATGACGAACCGAAAAACCACCGAGATGGCTGCATACGATGGAGCAATAAGTGATGATAGATTGGAGGGGGTGGGGTAAGTGGCAATCAAATATATTGGAAGGGAGTGGAGCGGACGCGAATAATTGGTCGAACGAAGGTGAGTAATTGGAGGTGAGGTTGGGGCAATTGGGCAATTAAATATATTGGATGGGGTGAGTGGTGGGGATGGAGGCGTGCCGACTTAAAAGCCAATAGCAATTGGCGAGGGTCAGTCGTCTGCCGGGTTCCATCCCCGTCCGGGTGACTCCCGAATTTTTGCAAGTGGGAATCGTGCCAGACGATGTCGCTGGTCACGGGTTTTCTCGGGGATATCCCGTTTCCTCCACCCTTGCATTCCTACGCTGCTCCATTCTCACGTCATTTCACCCTCATTAGCTCTCAATACCTCGTTGGTAACAGCCACCCAAATCTCTCAACTCAATATATTTACTCGATTTTTACACCATTCCAGCTTAAGACATGACTGACAAATGTCACAAAATTCTGTAACTAAAACTGTGGAAACTGAAACTTCCTTATGTACTATTCAGTGAAAAAAATTGCCGTGACATAAAACTCCATACCAGAATATTACTTACTGTAAGTCTACCATCAGAAATTACCTTGTGTATATATATATATATATATATATATATGTATTATATTTTAGCGTTTCTGAATAATTATCAATTTTCTAAAACTAAACGACACTTAGAGTACATTCCAGCAAGTAATTACAACTGTGTAGTGTATAATTTCCAGTTTTCCGCTCTGAATTAATAGTTAAAATAGTAGCATGGGATAGCGTCTCTCCGAAAACCTCCGAACTGCCATTATTTATCGCATGCACATTTCCCACTCCCACCCGCACCCCACGGGCACCACAGCCGAAGCCCGAGATATATGGCCGCAAAGCTCCACGGGGCTGTTACGACCGCAGAGCTAAACAACGCGACGAGGGTTATCGTTCGCAAACATCCCAACTTCCCAGATTTGCGTCAGTTCTTATTACGACAGTCTAGGCTGCGAAGTCGTAGTTCACAACGTCGCTAAAGACTGTCGCAAAATAAGTGCGACGTGCAGACGACGCAACCTAGTTTGCATTTAGTGAATAACGTAAAAAGTCCATTCATTTTACCAAAATGTAGATAACCTCATACATTTCAACAATTGTGACACAATTCCCACGAAAAAGAGAAGTGGTATTTGTCATTCATTTTAGTTTGAGATCTAAACATAAATTAATATATTATATTATCAAAATATATGTTACTTATAATTTTGTAGTCCCAAATCCCCCGTTCATCCCACGATTAAAACGCTAATCTCAAGACACGTATAGTAGTGTTTGCGATATAGTTCATATAACGTGATGTTTTGAGAATCACATGTTCGTGTATTAAAGACAATAGTTGTTAGCTTATTAGTAGAGCAGTAGCGTGATAGTCCATACACAGTGATAATTGCTGTGATTAGGAACTAATTATTATGCAAACCCTTTTCGAATTGTTTATGAATTAAAAGTTTAATTTTACAGACTTTTCCATTCCGCATTGGAAAAAAGGATTACTCTGTGCGAGGAATAATGATGCATTGAAGAAAATTAATTTACCTCTTAAAATATACAGTTTATTTATCATAATATAATTATTATTTAATAAGATTGTTAATTTTGAATTAATATTTATCATTTGTGCTGGAGTGCTTATTTCGTTATAATACAGCAACCACCGTCTCAGGTACACAATAATTTCCATGCTAGTAAAGTGTATTTTACAAATAAATATTGACTTATGCGTTAGAGAAACCCTTAAAAAATTTCAAATAAATCATAATACTTTTTATTTTATAAATTGACTAGCATAACAAATTTTCCGATTCTAAATAACCAATGGTTTTAATCATTACTAAACAAAATACTACCCAATATCTGCACGTTTTCATTTTTTATGCTTATAAACTAAGTGTCCAAAGATACAAGATATTAAAGTAACCATATCATAATTGTAAAAAAAATGAATGAAATAATGTTTTACTTCATGAACACTGGGACGTAATCTAAGTACGAACAATCGTTTTTGCTATTCACGGTAAAATGAGCATTTTTTAAACCCCTCTCATTTGGAATAATAGTTTATAAATATATTTTCTTTTAGACTTAGACCCTTACTTTCAAGTGCAGTGGAATCAACACACAGTGTTTAATACTGATATGGTAATATTTATTTATAAAGGTTTTTAAAGGATAAAAAATGGCTCGAATAAAAATTAAATAGGGCCTCAAAAGTGATCACTTTAACGTGAACAGCTTGTATCTGATTTACCAACTGCAATTGCTGATCAGTGTAATTACAATATTAATAAATAAATCAAACGGGTTCCACGTGGTATACTACATTTAATACTTATTTCTTAGTCTAAGAGAGGTTGACTTGTTACAGACGAAACGATGCTTCCAATGTTTTAATCCCATAGATAAATGGAATGTCCCAGAGCTAAGGTTCACACAGAAAAAAGTCATACTTCAAGTGTAGGAAATATTTTATGTTCGTCACATAACTTGAAATGTCCTAAAATGATGTTGTTTTTACGCGATGGTGTACAATAAACGTGTTTCTACACTTCTAAAAAAAATCGATATTTCAATTAAGTAAAACTATGACACACTAAAATTTCAGTTTGAAAGGATTTAAAAATACACAAACGCTTGTGAAAAAAGCAACACCAAGAAGGATACATGTGATTGAAATGATCTTTATACCGCATATTAGGTACATGACAATAAGCAAGTGATAAGTATTGCAGAACTTCACATGATCTCTGTCCTTGAGAATCCAGTATGCTGTAATGCCTCCATTAGCAGCAATCAGAGCCTCAAACGTCATGGCATGGAATCAAAGAGGACCTGGATATATTCCTGGGAAATCTCCCTCCACGTAGTTTATATGCAAGTCTATAAATCATCAATATTGATTGCTGGAGGACTGTGATGAACATGTCTCCGAACAACCGTTTGCCTGACATGTCAGGCAAACGTACAGGCCAGGGAAGCAGTGGTACCCATCGTTCATTGAATGAGGCTGGCTCATTCCTTGCCACATGTGGCCGGGCATTGTCCTGCTCAAATAGGGTATGTGGAGTTGCCTGAAGGAGGGGCAGTACCGCGGGCTGTAAAACCTCTCTGATGTAGTGGCTGCTATTTAGATTTCCCTCAATACGTAAGAGTCGAGATAGCATGTTGTATCCAATAGCTCCCCAAACCATCACACTTGGCGTTTGTCCTCTATGCCACAACACAATGCAGGCTGCCATGTTGCGGTCACCACAGTAGCGGCTTACATGTATGCGACCGTCAGGATAGGACAGGTTGAAGCGGATCTCCTCCGAAAACACTATATTTTGCCACTCAGAACGCCAGCGACAGCGTTCACGTGCAATGGGATACGTGCCACTAGTCCAACTCGCAGCAGACGGCGTCGAACCGTCGACGCAGACATTTCCACTCCCGTTCCAGTGCTACAGTGTGAGCCAACACTGTGATCGAGGCCCTACGGTCTGTTACAGCCATGCGGACAAAATGGTGGTCATCCCGCGATGTGGTCAAATTGCGTTGTCCAGTACCCGCCAGTCGCTGCGTACGAACCTATTCTATACACTGGTTCCTTGCACGCATCACTGTCGTAGCATAATGCCCTGTACGAGTCGATATGCTGCGGTATGACAAAACCGTTTCCCGGAGACCGATCATTCTGTCCCGTTCGAACTTACCCACATGTTGAAATGGCGCCCTTTGACGTCGAAGAGGCACACTGTCTCTTGCTTTCACTTCGTTTGACGGCTCTTTACTGACTGAGCTGGGCGTAACACGGACCTTTCCTGTCACACAAGAGAGGACACTGTTGGATCACAATCTCTGAAATCATAATCCCTTATTGCTGGTACACTGTTCTACACGTCCCACGAGTTTGGATTCATTCGGTCCTTTCTTTCTGGGTGTTGCATTTTTCGTATATAATAGTGTATTTAGAAATTTATTTGGTGTTGTTAAGTTAGATATAAGACGTTTAGAAACAAATGATATATTTAAAACTTGCCCATGTTTTATATATTGACGTGGATATGGATAGCAGTTAGACACGATCAATGCCACACCGGAAACCATTGCAATGTGTGTCGCAACATGCTTCAGCGCTGCACTGGCTGCGTGGCCAACGCTGTCCGAAACTTTGAACAGACAGTGTGAACCCCACGCCTTCTGCCCAAATGTGTAAATAAATTGTCATTTAATTGCACTGCGCGTTTATTATTATTGTGGTTGCATACCCGCCCCTGTACATTGCCACTGTCGTAGGTTAACTATGGACGATAGACAATTTGTTCCTTCATAACATTTGCTCAAATTGTGCTCACTTACCCCACTCTGGTGTTAATTATAATTTGTTCGATATCATCCAGCATATGCAAATAAATTTGAAGAGGTGTTCAAACGCTTAGCTGGTGGACCACGTGTGTTAAAATTTTTTTTCAAAACAGAACGATATTTTCATTATATTTTATGTTAATGTTCTATTATATACTCAGCTACGATATAAGCCCATACCATATATTATTTTTATAGTACCTTCGAAAGTTGTGGAGAATTGAGCTGTTTCTGTGTGTATTTATTGCACACACTAGTAATTCAACAATCTGCCACTTTGAAGTAAGCATCCTGCATGGTCGAAAACTATGAAATGTTTTTGCTTAATAATCGTACGTTCTTTATATTTATAGAGTGTTGTGAAATTCGGTGAAAGGATTCGAACGGTTTTAGGACACGCACATTTACACACATACTCGCAGCAATATACGCAGACACAGATACGGGAAAGTGGTCTTATAAGCCTAAGTTTTCTTTGGAAAATAAGCAAAATATATTAAAGTAAGTCTTTACCAAATACCACTAAATGAAATTTAGTGACTTTCTAGGATAGCACACATAGTTTTTTTTTACTCTAAGGTTTGTGGCATATCAATCATTAACTACATTTTCATTATTGTAAAACTTGTTGGGCAGCAAAATAATAATGTTATAATTCTTGTACAGAATATCGTTTATTGCACTCTGCGTTGTATCAAGAAAGGTTGTCTCAAATTATCCTAGCATGCCCGCAAATAGAAGAGAACAGAAATCTCCAGACATATTTAACAAGAATTACTAAATAAAATTTCACACACCTTTTGTTTTGCCTGGCCGTTAAAGTGCAACAAGCTACGGCCTTGTAAAGGCTTAGGTATTCACTTGTGATAAGATGAACTATTTTAATAATATAACTGGAACAGTGAAGTCAAGGAGACGAAAGCGGGAAAATTAATCTCCACATATAACTTCGCATTTTCTCTTTTATCTTAAAAAAAACTGCGCAGGTAAATTATAAACTTGGAACTGGGCAATGTGTATTACGTTTTTATGCATTCAGTATTGTGTTTCAACAAAACATTGTTTATTTTGCATAAAATCATTGCACTTTTCTCTATATCATCTCTATCTAACCTTAATCTTAAAAACAAAGCACTTAATAAATTTAATCAATTTGTGGCACTATCAAACTTAATATTCCTAAATAAGAATAGCAAAGAGAACTAAAAAGTTAAGATTAAAAAGCAAAAAAAAAATAAAAAATTGTTCATCTCATATTCTTCTTGGGAATGAACATACCCAATAAAGAACGAAATATAAAACATAAAAATGTATGTGTTATGTAAGGTACACTTATGGAAGTGCGATTTCCTATGGGTTGACATCTCTTATAATGAAGAGCCCCAAGGAACAGGCGTCATTTCGCAAATGCATTGGCGGGGGAAAATACAGTATCCCGAGTAAACTCACCATCCTACTAAGTGCCTACTGCGTTTTCCACGTGTGAAAAGTCCTGACACAAATCCATTGAGTATCGAAATCTTTCTGAAGCAGTAACTGCGTGGTAAACACACTACTTCTAGATTTGGTGTTGGCAATTCAATTTTCTGCCTCATAATGCATTCGGAGCGTGGTTTCAATCTATACACCACTTGTATACTTGTATACACGGCTGTTGTTCACTACTGGATGTGAGCGGAGCAAGAAGAGCACGGGCTTAAAGTTTTATTCGGTACTTACTATAGCTTCCAGACCTTACTTACACAAAATAAGGATATAACTTTTGGTTTTGTTCATAGTAACGTACATTATTTTTGTCTTACGAATCATAGGCATTCAACGAAGTCTGGTAGCCCTGAGTGCTAGTCTGGCTCCACTCACTTCGCAGCAGCATATTGGCCAACAGCATCAACCAAGTTCACGAGCCGCCTGAAGATATAAATCCTGCAGTGTAAGGTTCGAATACTTGCTTGCCCCCCGCCAGGTCATGAGTTATTTCCCACGACGCGCATGTGTGATTTCGCTTTTGTTTTGTTCGAGCGCATTCCAAACAGGAAATAATGGAACGCGATCACGTACCGTAGAGCAAAAAAAAAAAAAAAACATGAACAATTCACTTTGAAAAAACAATGATTTGTAAAAAAGTGCCAAGAACATGATTTAAAGTTTTAAGGTTACAATTTCAGCGAAACTCAATCCCATTTATTAATCGCTGCTCTATTGTATTTTTAATAAAATTGTAAACATGAATTAAAGTTAGAAATGCTATGAAAGAATTTTTATGTAATACATTACGTACTTTACATATCCGTGCAATCGTATGACATTCAAAATTAAGGAAACTGCGCTTGCTAGGAATTAGTTTGTAATTATTTTATATAAAATCACATTTCATTAATTTGACATTTTGTATCTGGAATGAAAAACTATTAGTTGTGCAATAAAATGTATAATTGGTTTTGTTTTATATTTTCAAGTTTTTTTACAATCATGCAACACATATAGAGTTATCAAGAAAACGGTTTCGTCAAGGTGTTTGTAATGCATGGTATTTTACAGTTTTATTAAGTGTCAAAAACATTCCCCTGGTAACCAAAAAAAGGTATGATTGTGAGCTGCTACTAAACGAAAAAATTTGGAAGTTCTTTTTGATTTGCATAGGTTTATGGGGCTCTATAACTTACACTAATTATAATACACAAGTGACACAAAGAAAATTGTTACTCGGTAAGAAAAATACGGAAATCAATTTTCTACTATTGCTTCACGTGTATCATTGTCATTTCCCGTAGTTAATTTTACGCATAAAATTAATTTTTTAGGAAACCTTTTTGTGAAATGGTTAGCGTGACAAATTGCTGCATTATGTTATACTGTTACATTTCAGGCAGTGAGTATTGTTAAACAACTTATGTCGGGAATAGTTAGCATTGTGAACACACTTTTCAATACTGTCTCACATTAATTTTCCTTGTGGATTTGGAATTAATCAATTACTTATTGAATTCTCAACTGGGTCAAGCCCGGATTTTCTCACGTGGGAATCGTGCCGCACGATGCCACTAGTCAGCGGGTTTTATCGGTGATCTCCCGTTTCCCTGCCCTTTCATTCCGGCACTGCTCCGCGTTCACCTCACTTCGTCTACATCGGCTCTCAAGACTTCGATGTTAAGAGCCGCCCAAATCTGTTCACTCACTCATTCACTTTACTTATTGACTTACTTTTTATTGTTACGTATAATTTGTACTTTTTTAATTGGGGGACATTTTGTTCTTTGCACTGTAAATTTGCTATGCCTATGGCAGGTTACCTTAGTATACACAGAATTTTGTACACCAAATATTTGTACAATACACAATGATACATATTTATCGTAGCAGTTATACCTACTCCAAGGCACCCGCCGATGAGAAACCCTGTTAAAATTTTTCGTTCGGGGATTTTTATTTGGGAAGCTAGGAGATAATGACCGAGTTTTCTCGAAGTTCTCCCATAAATTCCCTCGTTTTAGTTCCACTGTTGCTTCAGCCCATTCCTCCTCATTCATTACTACAGCTGGCCACAATTATAGTTACTTCGAGAATAGCGTGTGGCCTTAATTAGCAACACTGTTTTCATTGGCACCGATCCTGTCTTGGAACAATGTAATGATTTTAATTAGCCATTATCTATTTTGCAGCAGTTAAAAGTTACCGAAGGGAACACAAAATAATTATGACTTATTTAAAGTAATANACAGCTGGCCACAATTATAGTTACTTCGAGAATAGCGTGTGGCCTTAATTAGCAACACTGTTTTCATTGGCACCGATACTGTCTTGGAACAATGTAATGATTTTAATTAGCCATTATCTATTTTGCAGCAGTTAAAAGTTACCGAAGGGAACACAAAATAATTATGACTTATTTAAAGTAATTAGATTATAACTGTTACGGCACATAAATATTTATACGCAAGTTTCTTTAATAAAAATTATAAATTACTCTTGTTTCTTGGTTTAAGAAAGGTGTTTATATTATATGTTATGATAACACGGCACCTGTCGCGCATAAAAAAAATTAAATTTCTCACGTCTTCTTAAAAATAAAGTGTAGAAGGATATTTTATTATTACTGTGTCAATTCGGGTAAATGTATGAGTTTATACAATAGGTTAAAAAATAATTATGAAAATCTGTGGGTGTAAAAAGACTCATATCAATATTACTGTTGCAGTTGTTAAACTGTAAAAAAGGTTCATATATGTTATTTTAGGGCCAAGGATGAGAAAACATCAATTCAATACTCGCCTCTGAATGCCGTAGGTAGAAATTTATATTCTTTGATGTAGCAGTTCCGGCGCACAGGTAGCAAGCTTCGGATGTCCGGACGACAAACATCTTGGATAACATCACAAATGCCACCTTGGATGGAGTTGAACATNGTAGCAAGCTTCGGATGTCCGGACGACAAACATCTTGGATAACATCACAAATGCCACCTTGGATGGAGTTGAACATTACATAAACGTGACATTGACATTTCACCTTAACACTGACATTGACCTCAAAATTTCTCATTTTCCCTGAAAAAAACACTCAAAATTCTTAAAATTCCCTAAAAATTCCCCTCCAAACCTGCAAAATTTCCTGCAAATGTTTCTTTACACAAAATTATACGAGTCACTCAATCTAAAAATATGTATCATGATCATTACGTTGTTTCAAGAATGTTCCAGTTCATGCTCTGTAATTCTAATTCATGCTCGCTTCATTCCATGCCGCCATATTGTTTCTAGAATTTTCTAGTTTATGCTCTGTCATTCAACCTCAACATCTTGTTTCTAGACATGACATGGGTGCTAGTGTAGGTTTAAATGACGTTTTCATTAAAAAAAATGGAAATTATTATTTTCCTAATTTTTTTATGCTTGGGTATGTCTATTTGAGAGGCATGTGTCCATTATTTAACTCCTTCAGCAGGCATGTTGACAAAAATCTGAAAACATTTTTTTGTTGTTTTTAATCACTACAACCAGTGCTCAATATTTTTTATTTATAGAAATTAGGAACAGTATAGGCATGGAAATGTCTATTACACCTCAGACCAGGAAGTGGGAATTCAGCCATGAGTAGGTAATAATCCTAAAAATAAACAATGAAATTGTAAAAAAAATATTGATAAATAAATTTTGGTTTGTACAGGATAATACATATTTCTTGTAGTTAGTTTTTCACAAAATCATCTTCTTTCCGCTCACCAATTCCGGACTGAAGTGTAGTCTTCTGTTTTGTTCATCTTCTTATGACTATCAGAAAAAAAAAATTATTATTGATCTGTGATTGCACCCTTGTAAATCAAACTATTTTTTTATTTGGAAATCCCATCCAATGAACGTAGATTGTATTGCCTTTACATTTTAAAACTTCGTCTACAAGATAAGTGTCGGGAAATTTTGTGGCGTGTATTTCCTCACTGTAAAAGCCGCCCCGAATAACTTGGCCATTCCGGTCTTCATAAAAAAAAAAAATTTACAGTCTGCTAACTTTTTTGCAGTTCCAACCATGCATTTAATCAAATAGCGTGTCCACTAGCCACGTAATATCATAGCTCTTCACCTACACTAAACCAGATTCGAATCAAATATATTGTATTAATATTTTTTTAATTAGAATGAATCTAGTATTTCAAATTTGTGATTAGGATTATGGATGAGAAACATTATTCGAATACCAGATGCCACGTATAATATGATAGACCACACACGCCCACACTAATACTTACAGTTAATTTATTTTGAATTCAAACCATTTGAGCCAAATATGACCAACATTTTAGTGGCTATCTGATTGTAATTTCATGAAATGAAGGGTTTTTATGTTCCTAGGTATCAGTTGTGCTAGTACACAAATCCTTCCATCAAGTCGTGCGTGGCCTGTTGACAGACTGCAGCTAAGTTTGGGGTGTCAGTCATATACTGCCAGAATTATATTTATTTGATGTAAATATTTGTTTCAACTGAAATTTTAAGTGATTTTCTGTCATTTATTTTCTAAGTGGAAACTAGTCCATGAGGAATGTGTTTGTCCAGGAGACATCCTTCACGATTCGTTTCTTCTCAACTACCGCTCTCCCAAGTCAAACCGAAGAGTTGCGTGAAGGACCCTAGCAGCGCAGCCTATCGTTGCTAGTCCATTACATCACACATACTTCTCCTTCTTATGGTATGACTTTCTTTTTCAATATTATTATTATTACCACCTGCCCCTACCTTCTCCCCAACATCTGATCGTATCATTAAGAATCATGTGTTAGTATTATTAAATGTGTTTTGTGCCTGTACAGGTGACTGTTCCTACAACACACACCATGGACTTCAAGGTATCCGGTGTCGATAAGCCTTTTGTGTCTTCCCTTCCTTACACGTCTTCGTCTGTGGCAAGTATTATGCCTCCGCCATTACTGCAGTGTAGTTTTTGTGATCAGTTGTTCACTGATCGTTCGAATGGACTCTGTCCGAAGAGAAACTGTAGGCTCAACCCCTTCAGGGAAGAGCAGCATGTATGTGACAAGTAATGGGTGTCAATTGCTCGCAAGGACTAAATGGTCAAACACATACAAAGCTGACCTGTCAACTTCAGTAGAAGGCAATTACTAGAGGCAAATTCTGCAACGATAACTTTGCTCACACTGGCGGTGCAAGAAGGCACGAGAGTATCTGCTAGATGAACCCAGAAAGGGAAACTTTAGAATGTTATAAATGTGGGGGGCAGTTTACCAGATCTGACAATACGCGGGCACACAGCTCTAAATGAAATGGTACCACTACCCCACCAGCGAAGAGTCCACATGTTGACACACAAACAAGTCCATCTGTTCCAGCTCGTCTGATTTCGATAAAGGGCAGCTCCTGTCATCGCAGAGTAGTCGTTGGGGCTGGTGAGAATAATGTAAATGGTTTTGTGCTGGCAGAGACAGCCTTTAACCTTAATTTGAAGACTCTTATTGCAGAGAATACATTAATTACAATGAGTAACATATATACATACCTAAATTATATGAAATAGTACATTATCAATCACTTAACTCTGGAATTAGAAACACAAGGAGCCATAAAATTAACATGTGGTTGGTTTGTATTTATGGTAAGCTGGTACCGCATGACAAATCAAGATGACCATCGTTCTCTCAAGTCAAAAATATACCTCTGTACAACTTAGATGATATTGAAGATGCTGTAATGGCAAGGATCCAAAATATATGCAAGGAAGAAGAAGAATTCCAGGGGAAGGGAAGTGGTGGTTGGACCCTCACCTCTGTAAAATATCTTCAGCTAAGGATCAATAAACTTGATCCACTTAGATCTTCATCATACATCGAAATACCAACAATCATGAAGGCTAGGGAAGCAGTAATTAATCCCAAGAACAAATTTCAAGAATGCTTCAAGTGGGCTATACTGTCAATGTTTGTGGAAGGCAGGGATCCCGAGCATATGAACAAGAGATGCCACAGCTTGGAAGGCAAACTTAATTTCAGTGGACTCGATTTCCCCACGCCTCTGAGCCTAATACATCTGTTTGAGAGAAATAACACTGCAGTTTATGTGAATATTTATTCGCTCGAAGATGAAAAGGCGGTGCCCGTTCGTATATGCAATGAGAAAAAACCTAAACATTTCGACTTGCTAGTCCTAACTCATAGCAGCAACAACCACTACACTTAAAGTACCAATTTATATTGATTGATATGTTCACAGCTGACATAGCATAATGCATATATAAGAGAAAGGTGCTTCACATACTATTATGATATTCCATGCATCACTGGCCTCACTGGAGAGGAAACTCTCGAGCAGCACTTGAAATATTGTAAGCCTCATGTTTCTGCGGGAATTGAGATGCCTCAGTCAACATCAAACAACATGCCTCCATGAATTCATTTGAAGAATTATCAAATATGACTAATCTTCCAATAGTAATATATGCAGATTTCGAAGCCATGCTGAAACCTGTTACATTAAGTGAACCTGACCCCAATCAATCATACACAATATCCTACGAGAAACATGAGCTGTAGAGTTATTGAATTTACATCTGTGTAGACAGCAGTGTCATACCGACATCAAAACATGAGGTTTGAATGCAAAACATATTATTTACAGAGGAGAAAATGCAGCCGGAAACTTCATGTCCGACCTTCTGAAAATCGCTGAAGAGATTCAGGAGATATATTGTGCATCGGAACCAGTGAGACTGCTGACACTTAATGAAAGGTCTGCCTATGACCTGGCCAACACCTGCTGCTACTGCTGCACATCCTTCACGAAGAATAACCCCAAAGTCCACGACCATGATCACCTTACTGGTAAGTATATTGAACCTGCCTGCAATTAATGTAATACACTTCGTCGTGGCCCTAAAATATTACCAATAATGTTCCATAATCTTGTCTATGACGAATATTTCATCATAAAAGAACTCGCATATGACACCAAATATATTTTCATCATCCCAAACTCAGAAAAAAAAAAACAAATATCAGTAAGTCGATTGGGGACAAATTCAGTATTCAATTCATAGATACATACAGATTCATATCTGTCATTCTCGCAATCCTCGCACAGAACCTGTCTGCCTCTGATTTTAAAACAATGAAGAAATTTTTCAGCACTGAATACATGGGGCTAGTTGCAAGAAAGGGTATCTTTCCTTATGCCTATGTTGACTCAGTTGGAAAAGACGCAGCTGCTCGCTAAGGAAGCCTTCCACAACCGACTCATTAACAGTGATATTAGTGACGAAGACTATGCTCGTGCAAAAAATGTATGGAGCAAATATAGTTGTTGCACACTCGGAGAATATTCCGACATCTATCTGAAGACTTAAGACTGACATCGTGCTTTTCACCGTCTTTTTTTGAGAATTTCTGGCGGCTGTGTCTAAACACATATGACTTGGACTTTGGTCATTATGTGAGTGCCCCAGTGTTTTCTTTGATGCCAGGTTGAAAAAGACAAAAGTGGAATTATAACTGCTTACCGATTATGACATGTACCTATTCATCGATGCTGGTATCCGGGGTGGCATAGCACAGTGTATTAAACACCATTGTGCTGCAAATAACAAACATGCTTCTACCACACATGATTCAGAGAAACCATCAACATACGTCCAGTTTGTAGAAGCCAACAATTTTATGATTAGGCGATGTTATTACCACTTCCATATTCTGAATTTCAATGGGTGAGCACTAACCTGGACATGATGGCTGTGCCGGACAATGGCAATGTAGGCTACATACTGGAGGTGGACGTACAGTACCCTTCCAGTCTACACAAAGACCGTAAAGATTTACCATTTCTCCCCATCAAAGAGTGTCCCACCGGAACCAAGTAGACCAAATTAATGACGACTCTGGCAGATAAGATCATTTATAAAGTGCACTATGTTAATTTGAAACAAGCTGTTGAGCATGGCCTAAAAATAAAGAAGATTAATCGAGTTTTACAATATAATCAAAAGGCATGGTTAAAACCTTACATTTATATGAATACCGAAAAGTGTCAAGCCACTTCTAATAACTATGATAATGATTTCTTCAAGCTTGCCAAAAATGCAAGGTTTGGTAAGGTGATGGAAATTAAAAGGCATGGGCAATAAATTTAATTAGTAAACAAAGAAAAGAGAATAAAAAAACTGATTGCAAAACCATATTTTAACGACACGATAATTAATGACGAATATCTACTATTGATGAAAATGAACTAAGAAAGTATTCAGTTCGACAAGCCCATCTATGCAGGATTTGCAGTACAAGACTTATCAAAAACATTGATGTATCGCTTCTACTATGATATCATGATGAAATATAATGAAAATATTTAATTGGTTTATAAGGAAACGAACAGCATTATTTATGAAATCGAGACGATTGTCTATTACCATGGTTTAGACTCAGACCCAGCATTCATGGAATTTGACACGAGGGCATATCAACTCATTCACCCGTGCTACTCGCCCACTAACAATAAAGAGGTGGCTAATTTAAGGATGAGTGTGGTGGAGAGGAGATGTATGAATTTGTTTGTCTAAGGGCTAAATTGAATATCCACAAATGCACCAGCAAAATTATCAAAAAAACTAAAGGCATCTCATTCCTCTAAAGTTATTTATTTCCAGCAGCAAACTGCAGCCCATGCAAGGCATCGTCTTGTCAGGTGTGTTGCTGATGAGTGTTGGCACACTGTACCCCATGCAAGGTGTCATCTTGTCATGGAAGCCACCAATATATACTAGACCTTTGTTGTAGTTTTATCTGAAGTGACTGCTATTCCACACCCACAATTTATTTCATGTACAAGAATTTGTCATCCATGTTGAGCCTCCAACCTGGGGTGTATAGCTATTCCCTGGGAGGTTTCAATATTTTACCTGAGTTGTGAATGTGAAATTGTATTCATGTCAGTCACATATGCAGTTCAGTTACTGTTGGTATTGTTGTACTTGTTTTTCTACTTCATTTATGTGTTATCCCAAACTTCTTTTTCCTCTATTCATTTTCTTTACTCTTCTTCTTTGACTGTCGTCTTTCTGTGCGTTCCTTAGTCTGCTTTGATAATTTTTTTAAGGTGTTGTGGTTTTCATGCCAACAACGTTGTAAACAACTGATCTTATATGCAGTTGCATAGCAGTCGAGAGAAATTTAGGAAATAAAAATTTCTGATAATTAAAATAAATTTATTAAAAATTATGTAGAAAGGAAAACATAAATCTCCATAGTGCCTCTGCAATAGTATGTTGCGTAGCCCTGGTTCCAATGTCGAGGAAACTGCATGCATCAGCTTGGTTTTAGGCGTTGTGCAAATGTCCTAGTGCATGCGTACAGTAAACAGTAAAGGTAAGGACAACAGACAAAGTGGGACTTCCACCTAAAGAAGNAAATGTCCTAGTGCATGCGTACAGTAAACAGTAAAGGTAAGGACAACAGACAAAGTGGGACTTCCACCTAAAGAAGGCCATTACTAAAGAAACTATTAAATGCATTTAATTTAAAGAATATATATCTGTAATTATTAATTGTTTAAATAAATTTGACATTTATAATTACTTAGCGTGTATTATTTTAAAGATTTATAGTTCCCTTTTTATTCATACAGAGACCACTAAAATAACTTGTTTACTGACAATTATTCATGAAGCAATAGGTTAAAGAAACGTTTTTACAAGAGCGTAGAAAATAAAGGTTACATACCATTTATTATTAGTTACTCTAAATGAAAAAATACTGGCATNGTTTTTACAAGAGCGTAGAAAATAAAGGTTACATACCATTTATTATTAGTTACTCTAAATGAAAAAATACTGGCATGTTTGTAAAAATATATTAAGTCAGGATTGATCACTGCAGTGTGTAGGCAACGACTTGTTACCGACTTCCTGGTCTGTGATAAATGAGTCATTGGAATGTGTTGTTGAGACAGAAATACTGGAAGGTAATGGTATTATTCTCCACAAATGAAATTTAATTTGGGGAAAGCACTATGCCATGCCAGAGTTGTCAAAATTTTATATTATGAACCTCGTACCTACTTTCACGGAGACTTGAATGGCCAAGTAATTCGGGGCGGCTTTTACAGTGAGGAAATACACCCCACAAAAATCCGGACGCTTATCTTGTAGACAAAGTTTTGAAATGTAAAGGCAATAAAATCTACGTTGGTTGGGTAGGATTTCCAAAACAAAAAATGGGTTGATTTACAAGGATGCAATCACAGATCAATAATAATTTATTTTTTTACAGTAAAGACCTGACAGTCGTAAGAAGATGAAAAAACAGAAGACTACACTTCAGTCTGGAATTGGTGAGCTGACAGAAGATGATTTTGTGAACAACTAACTACAAGAAAAATATATTATCCTGTAAAAACAAAAATTTATTTTAAAATATTTTTTTACAATTTTATTGTTTTTTTTAGGACTATTACCCACTCATGGCTACATGTCTACTTCCTGGTCTGAGGTGTAATATACACTGGAGAGCCAAAAAAACTGGTGTAGGAGTGCGTATGCAAATAACAGAGGTATGGAATCAATCAGAGTAATGTGATGCGGTTGGCAGCGCCTATATAAGACAATAAGCGTCTGGCAAAGTTGCTAGATCGGTTACTGCTGCTACAATGGCAGGNCTATATAAGACAATAAGCGTCTGGCAAAGTTGCTAGATCGGTTACTGCTGCTACAATGGCAGGTTATCAAGATATAGGTGAGTTTGAATGTGGTATTATAGTCGGCGCACGAGAGATGGGACATGGCATATTCGTGGTAGCGATAAAATTTGGATTTTCGCGTACGACCATTTCACGAGTGCACCGTGAATATCGGGCATCGGATAAAACATCAAATCTTCGACATCGCTGCGTCCGGGAAAAAATCGTGAACGAATGGGATAAACGACGACTCACGAGAATCATTAAACGTGACAGGAGTGCAGGTCTTTCTCAAATTGGCGCAGATTTCAATGATGGGTCATCAACAAGTGCCAGTGTGCGAACTATTCAACGGGCCATCATTGATATGAGCGTTCGGAGCCGAAGGCCCACTCGTGTACCGTTGTTGACTGCATGATTGGGCCCACCAACACCGCCATTGAACTGTTGATGACTGGAAACACGTTGCCTGGTCTTACGAGTCTCGTTTCTAATTGTATCGGGCGGATGGACGTCTACGGGTATGTAGGCATCGTCATGAATCCATGGATCCTACATGTCTACATAGAACTCTTCCAACTGGTGGAGGCTCTGTCGTGGTATGGGGCGTATGCAGTTGGCGTCAAGTGGGACACCTCATATGTCTAGATACGACTCTGACATGGGGCAGATACGTAAGCATCCTTTCCGATCACCTGCACCCATTCATGTCCATTGTGCATTCCGACGGACTGGGACAATTCCAGCAGGACAATGCGACACCCCACACGTCGAGAGTTGCTACCGAGTGTCTCCAGGAAAACTCATCTGACTTTAGACACTTCCATTGGCCACCTAAATCACCATACATGAAAATTATTGAGCATATCTGGGATGCATTGCAATGTTCTGTTCAGAAGAGATGTCCCCCTCCTCGCACTCCTATAGATTTGTGGACTGCCCTGCAGGATTCATGGTGTGTATTGCCTCCTGCAGACCTTCAGACATTAGTCGAGAGCATGCCTTGTCGTGTTGTGGTACTTCTGCGGGCTTGCGGGGACACTACACGATATTAGGCAGGTTAGCCAGTTTTTTTGGCTCTTCAGTGTATATTCTCATGCATATATTCTTCATAATTGATATCAATAAAAAGTTTGGAGCACTGGTTGTTGTGATAAGAAACAATGAAAAGTTGTTTTAAGTGCCTTCTCAACATTCCTGCTGCAGGAGTCAATATAATTAACACATACCTCTCTTATAGGCATACCCAAGTCATAACATTTAGGAAAATAATAATTTCCATATATATTATGTATAAATCATTAAAACCTATGCTGGCACAAATGTCACGTCTAGGAACAAGATGTTCAGGTCGATGACAGAGCATGAATTGGAACATTCTATATACAAGATGGCGGCATGGAATGACAGATCATGAAGTAGAATTACAGAGCATGAATTGGAACGTTCTTGGAACAATGTCATGATATTTTTTGACGGAAAGACTCATAAAATTCTTGTTAAGAAACGTTTTTGTAGGAAAGTTTGATGTTTTGGAGCGAAATCTGAAGAAAATTCTAGAAATTTCGAGTGTTTTCGGGGAAAATGGGAAATTTCGAGGTCAAGATGAAATGTCAAGGTCACCTGAAGTTCAATGTCAATACCATCCAAGATGGAGGTTGTAATGTTATCCAATATGGCGGTCATCTGGACATCGGAAGCCTGTAGCATGTGCGTCAGAACCCCCATTATCTGTCTACCATAATCGGTTTGTTCTGTGTAGTGATTGAGTTTCTATAATAATATTTTAACATATTATCTGAGAATATTCCAATAAAATATTTGAAGAGTTTATGGACAATTGCCGAACTAGAAATGGCTTTTATCGCTTTATATTTGTGTGGTGATTTTAATCAGGGTTGTTTTGCTACATTTGTAGCTAAAATTAGTACTGTCACGTTTAGAAATACAGTTTTCGCTTCTGTATTTTAATCTTTACCATTTTTTTGTGACTTACTAAGAGTAACTTTCTGAATCCGATAAGAAAAATCACTGTATAAAATGAAGAGTCCCAACTGACTGAATGACTGACTCACTCATGGATGCGCAACCTAAACCGGGGGACACAAATGTATGATAGTATAGGGATGTCTTTCCTTTAGAGTGCTGGTGCCCACTAAGTTTTTTACTTCAACATTCAACTCCTAAGAAGATGAAGGTAGTAAAATATGTTTTTGAATCTTCTTTAATAGCTCTTTAACACAATAAAATTTCGTTATACGCTCTGCTTGAAAAAAAAAAAAACCTTTAAAAACGCTTAAAAAGCATTTCTAGTATTTGTTTTTTTTAATTCAACACCTAGAAGGGTGAAAATGGATAAAATATATTTTGGGTGCTCCTCAATAGCTGATTGGTACGATCAGATACTGTTGCACTTTTACCTTCAAAAGGTTGCATATAAAAAATCTAAAAACTTCGTAAAGGGATTATAAAAATGTTGCCCCTAAGAGTGTCAGAAGGAGTATAATGTTTTTTCGAGGACCCCGAATAGCTCATTAACCCAATAAGACATAATCATACTGTTTATTTTAAAATACTATTTATAGGGATATTTAAAAAACCGTTTAAATAATTGTTGAAATTCTACCCCTTAGAAGGTGAAAAATAGTAAAATATGTTTTCGAGGGATCCATGATTGCTGATAAAGCCGGCGAGATACCTTTATGCTATTTGTTATAACACTATCCATATAAATACTTCAAATGTTACAGTTTTTTAAATTAATATTTAAACAGGTTGAAAAGTGTTAAAATGAAATTCACAGGGCTGCTGCAAATCTCATGAATCTCGATGAGATGTTCCAATTATTATTTTTTTTTAAGATGTGCTGTATAAACACTACCTAGTAACTAAATCTCAAAATTTTCCAAAATTCATTCTCTAAGAAGGTGAAAAAATTTTAGTAGTGAACGGGGACTCAGACGCGGATGGTAAAATAGTTATTCCCTAAAGGAAAGGAAAGGATGCAAGCTAAGGAGCCTTATTTTCAATTATTTATTCTCATGCAAATGAGTTATGATATGGTCACTTATATAGAACCAAACCAGAATAATTATACATTATAAGTACGCGTGCAACTACATTGAAAAAAAAAACCCCATCACGGGAATAATGAAAAATATACTCATTTTCTTAAGTTATATCAAGTAAGTAGAAGAAAAGTTAACACAAAATCTCAATTTACACTGTATTATAGTCAAGTAAAATTAAGTACCTGTGTAAGACTATTTACTATTTGCTAATCCCGCTCCACAAAAATTGTACGTACCATGATATTAAAATTTTGGGTTTAAGAATAAAATGTGGAAACTCGAAAAAATTAAAAATATTTTGACTTCGCTAACACTTCTAGTATTGTATTTATTATTTTTATAAATCGCATATTAGTGTTATAGTGAAAGCTTAAAATATAAACTTATTACTGTAATTATAATAGTGGTTAAATTTAAAAGACTATTAATAGCAACCAAACATTTCCTTCATTATGATTGCGGCCTTTTAAAAGAACGTAAAAGGTTTTACATATTTTAATGTGATATTTGGGAATAACATAAATCTTATATCTTATTACAATACATTTCTTATGTTATTAATAAACAAAATGTATTAATTAATTATTGATAACACTTTGCTTATATTGCAACCATTGCCATACCAGAGTCTTTAAACTTATGAGCGAAGCGGTAATGTACATACATACAGTACGTGGAAAGTCCGGATTGGTATTCTAGTAGTTTGAAGGCCGATACAAAAATATATTTAAAATATATAATGAGTAACATCTTTTTACGATAACATATAATTGTTTACATACACTCGTATTATTAAACATTTTCTAGTACTGTATATGGATAACTGTAGTGTTACTGATAATTTACGAGAAATTCAATTTATCCTAAAATGTTTAACTTTGTCAGTTCTTCAATTTTACTGTCACTATGAATCAGCTAACAGATATTTTAAATAGTGGGTAATTGACTGGCAGGTAGACAACTCGCTAACTACGTGGGTGGATTAAGGTGGCTTCCTGGTTAGGCTGCCGAACGTATGCAGAGCTCCAGCAGAAAACGTTTTATTAAGCCATCCATCGTGACTGAGTGAGGTCTGCATACGAATCGCATTTAAGAAACGTTACGCGTCTGTATACGTTTATCAGTTCCTTAATCTCTAAATAGTATCAAACAATGTCGCTTACCTGCGTCTGTCTGTGTATTCGCTTAGTAATTCTAAACTACTTGATGGATTTAAATGCAGTTTTCAACATCATTTAAAACATTTCTTGAGGAAGGTTTTGGTGTATAATAAATTTATATCTAATGTAAGACTAGTAGAGAAATGTAAAACCGTTTGTAATCAAGTAGTAAAAAACAGCTTTTAGGGCGCTTACATGGCTTGCGCTGACTAAACCATAAGAGATACATTAAATTAATGTGCTACAGAATTGCAGCTCTCAAAAAGGTCTACAGAAAAGTCCGCGATAGCATATGTTTATCTTTTAAGGATGACCCACAGTAACCATTTTTGTCTTTCAAAGTATCGCTGTAAAAAGTAAATTGTTACCGCTCGAAGCCGGGCCGGTTGGCTAGTTTATCTCTAAAGCATGTTTTTGTGATGGGGAAAATGGCTCGAACGTGTGTTTTCACGGTCATTTTTAGGTATGAACATTACTCTACAAATCACTCAAAGAGGAATAGGGACGTGTACCAAACCTTTTTGTATTATTACGTCATAAAATGGTAGCGTACACGCTGAAAATCTCATAGAGGCACGTTATCGACGGCAAGACTGCGCGCCAGTTCAGTGCTTTGCGCGTAGAGGCGCAAGTTTCGGTCACCCCTAGCGCTCTTACGCCTTTAGGCCTCAGACGTGCAAAATTCCTTCAATCAGGCGGCCACTTCAATCAATTCAGATATATCGCACCACGAAAAGCATCACACGTTGGCCGCGAAGTCACATAATGTAACCAGATGACGAAGAAGTAAGGAATGGATGGGGCAATGACGGGATGCAACGGTGTGGTGAAACTGAAGACTGAAGAGCCTCGAACATGATATTAGCCATGGAATATATATATATATGTATATATGTGCATTTATATGTACATATGTATATATATACACACATGCATGATCAAAAGTATCAGGACACCCACCTGAAAATGAAGTAGAAGTTTCAGCCACCCTACATTGTGAACACTGGCAGTCAATACAACGTTGGCCCTCCATTAGCCTTGATGACAGCCTGCACTCTCGCAGGCATACTTTCAATCAGTTGGCGAAAGGTTTCCTATGAAATTGCCACCAATTTCTCGCGAAGCGCTGAAACGAGAAGAGGTATCAATGTGTGGTCTAACAGGTAGTCGGCGTTTTAAAACATCCCAGAGGTGTTTTATCGGATTCAAATCAGGACTGGGTGGTCCATTAGCGGGATGTGGTTGTCGTCAAACCACTCCCTCACACGCCCTGCAGTATGGACGGGTGACTTGACAGTGCCACATAAAGCAACAAGAAGGTCAAGCTCCCTCCAGGAGAAACATCACCACACTGTAACACCACCACCACCGAATTTCACAGTTGGCACTATACCGGCTGATAGATGTTCACCAGGCATTCTCTAATACCACGCACAACCATCAGATTGCCACATTGTATACTGTGGTTTATCACTCCACACAATGGTTTTTCACTGTTCCATTGTTCAGTTTCGATGCTCCTTATAACATGATAGGCGGAGATTTGTAATTTTCCTGTGTGATATGTGGCTTATGGCAGCTGCTCGGCCTGTTTCCGCACCTCGCGCCAAACAGTTTTGGTGCTCGAAGTAGAACCTGATGGAGGCTGGAATTCCTGTGCTATGGTGGCGATGGATTATACTGCAATCGCTGACCATGTGTTCCACGTGGGAAATGACAGTACTGTGTCGTCCTCTATGTTAAACACGCGTTTCGCGAAGTGTCCGGATACTTTTGACCACAAAGTATGTATATATATTTTTTTCTTTATTATTTATATATGGGGTAAACTGAGCAATTTTGATAAAAAAAATTTGGCCTTAAAATGGGATATATGTTACTGTAGGCACTGGAATGCAGTCTCTCAGTTAAATTGGCAGCTAATTACGTAAAGAGTTTGTTTCCTAATTGAGACATTCTATTGCACCTGTAACGTTTAAATTTATAACGAGTTAAACAATTTTTTATTTATTTTAATCACATTCATTACTATATGGAGTAGCATATTATTAACACATTCATATTAAAAAAAAAAAAACATTTTCACTTGTATGACGCAAGAATGAAGTCGTATGGCCCATAGCCATGTAAATATTTACTACCAAAGTATTCAAAATGAGGAGAAAAATATATGAAGCAGGACTCTCAAGGTGCTCACAAATCTGCGAGGAGTTTACATATTATGTTTATATCAATTAAATATATTTATATTTGCATTAGTTTGTACGTAGTCAATATGTTTAATTTCTTGATGAAAATATGTTTTTTGGAAACGTTTAAGTGTAATGGTCGATATTGAAATATATAACATAAATTTTATTCAAACATTTTTTCATAACGCTGGCGAAGGATTGCTTGTCGATACGTCAATGCATACGTCACTCCAAGATAACTCGTTTGCGTTCATGATAAAATGTTAAATTATCTGATGCAGGTAATGATAATTAAAATGTACCATTTTTGAGTCGTTCATGTTAGTATTTAATCACAGGTGCATAAGTAAATACTTGTCGTCTTTATTAAGCAAAAAGTTTCGACCTTACGTTTCAATCTGCATGTCTCTTTATGTTCTCCCCATGACATTTTTCGTAACTTTATGATGAATTTCGTGAAAATTGGCACTCTCAAACATTTCAGACAAAAGGTACATGGCACTTTGAAACGAAGGAACATAGCACATTCCAATAGCTCGAATAGGGTCACGTTAAGTCAGGTTGGATTATTTTAAGTAATGTTTGCTTAAATTTCTATAGCATATTTTGTTTTGTAAAACACTTTGATCGAACACACAACCATTTCTCTTATGTGTGCACCATACTGCAGACAGAGTTGAACACATCGAAACAAGACAATACGCTTGACAGAAATCGGAAATGTTATCATTATTGGATGGCTTAAAGATTGTGGAAATTCTCTCCTTAGTTCTTATTACTTTTTTCAGACAGATGTCTGCTGGTATTTTTGAGAATGTCAAAATTTGGAGGCGAATCTTTCTTCAAAGACTTGAATAACAGTATTTTTCTCTCTTTCCCTTTAGCACTCGAAGTACTTAAAGACAATTTGGTTTTTATAATATGTAATGATACAATTTACACTAATAACTTCTAGAAATGGATCCAGCTAAGAAAATAAGCAAGAGGCACAACGTTCTTTGGAAAATCCTTTCGTCCAAGTTTAGGTTGCGAGAAGTCTCGTTCTATAAATATTGCTGTATAAATGTTCGTCTGTGTTTCTGAACTCGTTGAATAAACGTCCGCAGAAAGAAACATATATATGGTGCTAACATTTGTGAAGGACCGTTCTATGGGGGTTGAACTTACTGAAAAAAATATGTATGGTTTTCAACTAACTGGAATAACTTTGTTTGAACGTTTAGAGGGACTAGTAAATGGAAGTGAGCATATAGCATTAGCAGTAGTTTGCAATATTTCCCTTGCAGCGATAATGAGACCATCGTGCCCCCGAGCGAAGCACTGCCGAACTAGGTGTTTATATTTGACGATGTGGCATGTGAGAAACAGACTTGTATCCAGAAGTACTTTAGCGTATGCAAACGTGGACTGTGCGTATTTTCGCCAGACTTATTCGTGCATAATCAAAGAACTGCTTCGCGACAACGCTAATGTGTTGGTGCTATTTCACATGGACGATATGAATTTGCGGTATAGTCGTTGAAAATATTGTGGCTGAATGTAACATATCAATTTTTCGAAATATATTTCGAGGTATTTTCTTCTCCAAGTTTTCATAAAGGCCGTACTAAAAAAAACCTTGCAACACGTGATATTCTTAAGGGAGAAGGGTGAGGTTTTCGCACATATCATTCTGCTTGAGATATTTAAAACTTCTTTGGCATAATAAGTTTTCAGTGTGGACATGAACCAACGTTTAGTGGCCGCATTAGAGCAAAGAATGTGTGAAATCACACAATCGCCATTTGATTCTGTTTTTTGCTTATGAGTCACATTATTTTTTGCTAGTTGTGAATGGTGAAGTAAAAGTTAAGTTATGGTCAAAGAAACGTGTTAAAATCTTCACTTTTATCCATTCAAACATACTGTATGCTTTGATCGACCCAACTGATTTACCATCCAAGAAATATTCTCTAGTGTTCTTTCGTTGCCAAACAAATAATGGTGGTGTATAGATTACACTGAAATTCATAAAAATTACTTATTAATGCTCCTTTCTCCCCTTGAGTTACTCTCCCTACTTTTTTCTTTCCTTCAAACTGATAACTTAAATGTAAATTAGAAATTTTTCATATTTAATACTTAATTTGATTATGCTAACAATTAACATGCCTGTCTCATCGACTTTGCACACTCTGGATGAACTGCTGTAGATTTTTCTTAGCTCTGGCTCGTAAATATAAATAAACTCTCATAAGCTAACAAAATTCAATAATTTTTCCGTGGCAGTGATATTTATTATGGACTCCAGAAAGGTCGTAATACAGTTTCAAGAACGTCGTAACTAACTGCTTCCAAAAGAATTTTCTGCCCGAAAACAAAAACATAATTAGATACGACTTTGCTTGGAGCCAATTCAAAAGCGATTCGCATAATTTCCGATTTTCTCAAACCAAAGGACTGTGAGTCTCTGTGGAGGCAATACTTAAATAGTTATATTAAAATATCTTGTGTCAACATCGGTCTTCTTCCAAGAGGAACAGCAATCAAGTCATCAGAAGATACTTTGTCTTTTGTTCACATTTTTAGAGAACTCTTATAACTGTAAATTTTTTTTATCGATACAACGTTGCGGTAATTGAATAAGTGTTGTTTACTAAAAAAAATTGCTGCTCCTGCAATCAGTATCCAAAATATATGCTATAACTAAGAAAAATTTTTTTTCTGACGGCTAAAGCATTTTACAAAGTCAACTTCAACAAATTACGTTGTAAAGTTTTTTCCAGTACTGGAGCAAAACGAGATGCGTTAACTTCCGACAATTTTTTTGCACCCGTGCCCTTTATTGGTAATGCGGGAGTATAGATGCTCCTAATTTTTCATCGATGCTTCACTTTCCCGAGATTCCTCAGCGTATTATAATTTAAGACGGTATGTCAAACTAACAACGCCAAGTAGCCCGGAAGGTGAGAGTAGTGCAGACTTCCTGCAATCCATCCTGACTCCCTTAGCATCTTGGGTGTTAATTTCTTGACATTCTGTTCTAATGATGATAAAGTTGTGAGTGTAAGGCTGCACTAGACTACTGCATCTACCATTCGGTTTATATACATTCCAGTTCCATCCATCAGTGTTGGAACTGCCAACCCCTGTGTACACCTTTTTCATCCTCCTTCCCTCGTAGTCTGGTCCTTCATAATGGAACTCTGTCATACCATTTCTATACCCTTTATTGCATTGTCTAAGTCTTCAACGTCTTGATGCGTTTTTGGTTAACTTGCCTTGGTTCTTGCTGCCGGTAGTTAGAGGTCCGGAATTGTCACAAATTATTTTCGTGACAGGTTAGAAACGCGTGTTCTATTCACGAATGCTCGCCAGTTATATAGGCATGACCTCAAAAAATCCTTAACCAGTAATAAACAGAAAAAAATGTCGTGGCCGTGTATCGTGCAACCAAGGCGAATAACAAGAGAAAGCGTCTCATTATAGCAGCAAATATTGAATGAACAGTTGTGGCATGAGTAAGCAAAGAAATGAGAAGTCTAGGTGACTGCCAAATATATTTCCGAAACTCACGTACTTCTACCGATGACTATTCTAAGAGTAGAGTAGGAGCCTGGCGGCAGAGCGGTTAGAGCGCTTCCCTCGCACCAAGGCGAAACGAGTTAGATTCCCTCCAGAGAACCTTCTATATTTTCGAACGTGGGAATCGTATCGGACGATGCTTCTGGTCGGCGGGGTTTTCTCGGGGTTCTCCCTTTCGCCAGCCCTTGCATTCCAGCACCGCTCCATACTCACCTATATTCACCTTCATTTGGCTTTAAAGGCCCTCACATTAAGAATTAGTTGTTCGGACATACTTCCTATATATTCGTTGTTTGTACGTTTGTGCGTATCTCAGCAAGTAAATGTCCTGGGAATGCGACTTTTTTTTTTTCTTCCAGAAAACGCAAAAACTAATTATCTCTACAACACTCACAGATGAATCACATTATTATGACCACCTACTAGTATCCAGAGTAACCACCCTTCACAGCACGGACAACAGCTAGACGAGCTGGCAGTGACTCATTCCGGTGCTGAGAGGTCTCCACGGGTATCTGGAGCCATGCTGTCTGCAGTGCGTCCCACAACCTGTTGGAGAGTGTGTGGCGGAGGAGACAGACAGCGAACACGACGATCGAGACGGTCCCATAGTTGTTTAATTGGATGTTGAATCGCCTGCCGGGGGNAAGGGGGGGGGGGGTTACAGAGACGAACTTTGAGGTCTAGATCTTGATCTTCTAGTCACGTGCGAACACTACTAGCTGTATCGTAAGGCACATTATCGTGTTGGCAGATCTCATACTCCCGAGGAAAGACAATCAACATGTACGGGTGGACGTAATCGCCGAGGATGTATTCATAATCAAATAGATCAAGAGTGCCTTCCACATGGATGAAGGGGACCAAGAGAATACCAGGAGAACACTCTCCAGATCATAACTCTACCCCCGCCGCCTAGCGTTTGTCCAGCAATGGACGTAAGGCGTCGGTACTATCCGACGTTTCTCACCGGACACGCGGACGTCCATCCATTCTGTGCAAACTCGTCGGAGAAGACTACCCGTCGTCAATGAAGAGCGGTTCAGTCGCCATACTGTCGAGCAAATTCCAGTCGTTTTCGTCAATGTACCTGTGTTAGCATTGGTGCAGTCGCCCTCCGTCTAATCCGGATCTCCATTCGCAGAAGGGTTCTGTGGACTGTTTTGTAAACACGTGTCTGGAAGCCACCTGGTTCATTTGAACGGTGAGCTGTTCCACTGAAGCCTGTCGGTTGACCTTCACACACCGTCATAGTCGACGTTCACCTAGGACATTAATGGCGCTTGAAGCCGCGCAGTTACCACGACGGTTATTCCCAATGTTGCCATTCGCCCACTCACGATACAGCTTAACCACAGAGGTATGTGAACAGTTCACAAACGTTGCTTTTTTATAAATACTGCCCCCCCCCCCTTGTTCTGAAAGCAGATGTTAATTCCTTTTTGCCACTCGTTTAAATCGCTTCCCTTACCCATGACAGCAGGAAGCGCACTGTGAACAGCTAGTCTGTCGGTCGCGTATTATACCCGCTTCATCAGCCCACGTGACCAGCTATACATCATGGGCTACGCGCTGTAGATGGCATTTATAGTAAGTAGATAATCATAATAATGTGATTCCACTGTGTATTAAGCGTATAAGATAAAAATCGCGAAAATGGTAAAAATTAATTGCATATTAGGAGGTTGCATGCGCAGTTTCCTTAAAAGATAGGAGATCCGCAAACCCAACCTACAGTCGCAGTCAAATCTGTGTTTTTTCATTGCACGTAAGGTAGGTAGATGGGGCTTAACGTCTCGTTGACAGTGAGGTCATTAGAGTTTGAGCAAGCTGCTTACAGAAGCAGAAACCGGGAGGGAATCGGCCATTGCCTGTAGCGAGGAACCATCTCAGCATTCGCCTGGAGTGATCTCGGGAAACCAAGAAAAACAGAATTCTGGATGGCCGGACCGGGATTTGATACCCTGCATTCCCGGATGCGAGTCCAAAGTTTAAACACTGCGCCACCTCGCTCGGTCATTGCGTGTAATTAAGTTCTACTGTTATAGATATAATATGCGTAGGAAAGTGGTACGGCGGAAGCACTGCATGCAGGTTCAGCTCCTTGCGCATATGAGTGATGGGCGTTTGACGCAAGTGTAATTGTTCGTGCTTATAGCTGTACCTCGAATACGATAAACAAATCTCGTACCCATGTATTCTTCAGAAGAATGGTACTTGAAAACAGTATATTTAACCCAATTGACGCCGTAAGTAGTTTTTCAGACGGTTAATATAAATTTTTGGCCAGACAAGAAATAAATAATAAACATGAATACATTTTTACACTGTTTGATAATCACTGCCATCACTGCACCGAGAATAATGACAGTAAATATCAAAAAGTGTAATGCTTTGATATAGCAAAAATTTTAAAAAATCGAGTGGAAAAAAATTTATGACAAAAATTAGGTAAATATACTGATTTAGTGAACAATTCCCTTCAAGAGACTCCCCCAAATCTGGTGACTCGAAGAGCGTAGCGGTCTCCTCCGCAGCCCAGGCGGAGCAGCAACGGGGTGCGCGAAGGGGCGTGCCGAAATACCGCGAGCCAGTTTCCATCTCGGTTACCTAATGCGACGTTACGCGGTCGCCGTGTGGGTCCCGCTGGCCGGCAATAGATGAACTGGAGGAGAGGTTGTGGGGGAGGGTGAGAGTGTAGGGAGTGGTGGGCTCGACTCGCCGATGGTATCGTGGATGTGTTACGCGGCCGGACCCCGAGGGAGGGATGTCCACTTCCTCGTCCCCGAACTGTGCTGCGGCGCGGCGCGCGGGGACTGCCCACTGTCCCCCTCCTTATCCCACACCGATTCCACCTACCCGGCTAGGCTCCCACAGCTACGGGCAGTATCGTCGTCGTCACTCCTTCCGCAACCTGCATGCCTCCGCATTCCTAGCCTTGTTTAAAATAATCACCACTTATGTTTCTCATTTCATGCATCCGGTCCTATTAAAAAAAAAAAAAGACACCGATATAATTTATGAGACTACTTTCCTCTACGTGGATACAAAAAGTAATGATGAAATTCTTGAAATGTTAGATGTTGGGTGAGTCTTGAAGTCTTGTTGAGGTGGAACAAGAAACAAATGCAGTAGTGGTGAGACAATAACAAACACAGACGTGTCTTACCCGGGATCCGAACCCAGAACACCTCGTACCGTTAAGATAGCGTGCAACCAAATGCATTGCAGGGGTAGGTTATGAGCATCAACTTCAGTTGTAGTTTGTCTAAAGTTTTGCTAAACTGGGTTTACCAACCTCATATATATATAGGAACTAGCAAACCCGGCGAACTCCGTTTCGCCACCAGATGGCTTCGTTTTATGCAACATTTTGTTTGGTGATTAAAACATGAAGAAACATTTTTTTTATATTTGAAAAGGAAAAATTTTATTTCATTTCACAACAGTAATGAATTGAACTTCTCTAAGTAAATGAAAGTGAATCCAAAGTAAATACGTTTCATTGAAGTGCT
>NQII01005181.1:0-71976 GCA_002778355.1 Clitarchus hookeri | reverse complement strand
AATTTTCTTTGCTATAAACCTCACGGAGCCCGAGACCTTTCCAACGAATGCAAAACCGTGGAAATCGGTTCGTGCGTTCTGGAGTTATAGCGTCAGGAAGGAAAACCCGACTTATTTTTATATAGTAGATATAATTTAAACAAGTGTGTGAGTCACTAAATTAATGTAAATTTTTCTTACCCACCGAAGCACAAATTGTATGCAGAATTGGACGGAAATAATGGGTAGACTGGGTACCGGTATATGGCATAAAAGCTTTTTTTTCTGTTGTGGTGCTCTCGTTAAAAAAACCCAATACCAGGCTTTGCATAGGCATATCTGATACATCTAGTAGATCCTGTCAGCATACAAAGTTTGGTTAAATTTTTTGTCATACAAATTAACAAATCCGACAAACTTATCAACAAAATATTGCCTCCATTTTTGAAAAATATATGTACTTAACTTATTTCAATCATGTAAGTTTACATGATCTACTGTATTCCTACTTGTGTGAAATATTTGATGGAGTTTAGTTGGTTGGTAGATATTGCATAAATGTTACATTTTATCACCAGGGACTATCTTCCAAAAAGGCTGCTAAAAGCGTTTCTCTATAAGAAAATTTTATGCTGCTCGTGGTTACTCCCCGTATTCAAATTAAAATTGGTTAAATTGTGTACTAGATATAACTAACGTGACTAAATTATTTATGTGTCAGTCATATTGCAACTAATGCCAGTCGCATTTAAAGCGTATACATTTATGTGGCCTCTTATAGCACTAGTACTTGGGTGCAAAATTAAGTGATAACCGGTTTATTTGTTCCCCGACATATGGCAAAAAAAATCAGCTCAGCTTTCTATGCTATGTAGAGAAATGGAGAACAAAACAGTTATTCATGGACACATACTATATACCAAAATTAAATATTTGTATGGCCACCATTTTTAAACTTACATAAGACATGCTCATTTACATGGCCTGCCATGGTACAACTGGTTTGTCAAATTAGGTTAGAATCGGTTAATTTTTACCTGAGGTATGACACAGCTATATTAATTCATGTTGCATTATATATTACAAAACGACGGCGAAATAAAGTTATGTGTAAACATATTTAATTTTTGTAAAGGATACTGCCGACATACAAAGTGGAGTAGAAAGTTTGAAAATAAGTGTCAGCTTCTCTTAAAAAATGTCACTTTTCATAGTTTACTGCAGTACTACTTGTTCATCAAAATTGATACAATTAGATTGACTGTTTTCCGATAAATGACAAAACTTGAGGTATTGGTGTCCCAATATCTTTCAAAATGGTGCAAAAAAAGGCTGGGCAGACGAATTTTATGGTCGTAATAAATACTCTAGCTTACAACGATAAAGTGAAATTTATAACACGATTTCGTAAATATAGCATAGAAAAATTAAATGTTTTTGTAGTCGCCATCTCAAAAATAAGTGTCTGTTTAACTAAAACATAGCAGTTTAAATAATCTACTTAAGTATTACTTGAGTGCAATATTTAGTAAAAATCGGTTAATTTTTTCTCGAGATATGACATAAGAACATAATTTTTCTTGTGGCGTTATCTTACAAGATGGCGGACTAAATAGGTTACATATTGAAACATTTTATACTTGTAAGATACTTTTCGGTATACCAAGTTTGGTCAATATTGGTCAAGCGGTACGGTAGATATACATAGAAAAAGAACATTAAAATATCTATACAGATGCCATTTTGAAAATAAGTGCCCTACCACATAATTACAGGTATCATCATGGAATACAACAGTAGTAAATTTATTCCGAATTTTATAGGAATCGGTTAAGTAGTCTCCCAGATGTAACGTAAAAGATTTATTTTATAATGTTGCAATATCATACAAAACGGAGAACCAATAACATTATCGCTATATAAAGTCAATGCTTAAATTATGCACTACTGACGTACAATATTTTCTTTAAAACGGATAAATGGTTTTTAAAATATAACATAGTGCAGTATAATTTTAAATACCCGCTATTTTGAAAATAAGTACTCGGCGTGATCGAAAACTATAAAAATCAGATATACTTATTAAAAACCGTATGTATACTGAGTTAGGTAAATTCGGTTTACAGGTTTAAAAAGGGGGGGGGGCGGAGGTACAAATTCCAGACAGACATTCGGGTGATTGCATAAATCTTTATTTCTTTTGGAAAGTAGACTAAAAAGAGGTGGGTACGTAGTTTTTAAGGCTCGGCCTCACACGCCATGTTGAATTACTTGTTAAACTACATATTCCGTTTATTTAGGGACACGTACAGTATTTTGAAAATACAACTCTACCTCCCTGGCAATATAGGCCACATTACGCTGCATATCAAATATAAAGTAATTGTGACGTAATTAGAAAGGAATTACTTTAAATTGCATTTTAATAATACCAGATAAAACGGTGTAAGAAGCCAGAGGGGGAGAGATTTGGGTGGCAGTTAACATCGATATCTTGAGAGCCAATAAGGGTGAAGCGACTTGAGTATGGATCAGCGCCGGAATGCAAGAGCGGGGGGAACGGGAGATCCCCGAGAAAACCCGCCGACCAGCGGCATAGTTCGGCAGGATTCCGACATGCGAAAATCCGAGGCGATCCCGCCGGGAATCGAACCTGGTTAGCCTAGGTGGAAGGCGAGTAGTCTGACCACTTCACTCCCGCGGCTCCTAATACGTGGATAGAATTCGGCAACTAAATGGAAAGATTTTTTATAAAATTTAAGGTAAACACGCTATAGCCAGAAATATTTCATTATAACATTGAAAATTAACTTCCAGCACATGATTTGAAAAATTCAAAATGGTAAACGAGGCGTATCCTCAATGTTTCGTCGACAGCGTGGTCATTAGAGTCGGAGAAAGTTGTTCAGAAATGCATAGATCGGGAAGGAATCGACCATGGTCTGTAGTAAAGGACAATACTAACATTCGCCTAGAGTGATCTCGGAAAATTACGGGTAACAGAAATTAGGATGGCCGGACCGGAAATCGAACCCGGGTCCTCCCGAATGCAAGTCCAGTGTGTTACAACTACACTACCTTGCTCGATATTGAAAGGAGGGCTATCACATGCGTGGGATGTGAAAGACTCTCATGTAATGAGGTAGATTTTGTCGCCATATTGTTGGTAGCGCCATCAATCTCTCCCTCCCCCCCTCCAGACAAATACCCAGGCGTACATCATCCGAGCTCATCCTACCGATGAGAAAGATCAAACACGTGAGGATGGAGAAATATTCGGGTATAAAATATTTTCTTTACGTTTGATCATGATATAAATCACAAAATCCAATGCCATTTCTGATCTATTTCTGCATTATTACATTAATGGTTTTCTTTTTGAGAAAAGTTTTCATAATTTTGATAAAATATTATATGTATTTACCACTTAATATTTTGTAGTAATTTCATAAAACTTAATTAATAATTTTGTAGTAACTTCGTACTACTAAAATAAATAATGGTGTAATTATTTTTTAAGTATGTTAATAACCCATTTTCTCGTATATTAATACAATACAGCACTCTTGTTAAATGTGATAATAGGCGTTTGCTTTTATTTTGTCATCCACACATAAAACGTAGATAAATAAGTTAATAAATGAAGCGAGAAGTTAAACTTGGTATTTATTTCATTGTTACTCCTGAAATACCACAGCAAAGTTTAACGCTATTCAATACTAGATATATGGAAGCAATTTAGTTCAATAACCATTCCGGAAACTAAATATAGTGTAACACGGTCATTTAAGACACGGGAAATTTCCCTTCATATAACAGTACACTTTCAAGGGAAAACCGTGAATAGATTCTAGACATTTCGCTGTAAATTGAAGACTTTTGGAGTCCTCTTTTCGAGAAAATATCTGCCATAAACTGGGTCTACATTAACCTAAACGCTGGCTAGTGTACAGACATAAAATATGGCACCGAACTAAGAAAATAGTTCCGCCATAACATCCTAACGAAAGTTTAATAAAAAAAGTTAAAAGCAAGTGATTGTGAATCCGTTACCTTCTCAAGATTTATATTCATCGCAATGCTTTACTGTCGAGAGGAAGTAAAATCTAAGCAGGTCTATCAGATATGCTTAGTCGAAGGCTATGGAAATATCTCACACAATGCGAACTCCCGAAAAACAAAATAAAGGACAGTATTTGGAAGAATTAAAACATATCGGTGGGGGATCTTTTATTATATATATATATTTGAAGTAGCTAAACTATCACTTAGAGAAATAGTAAAGAGTACAATTAATCTTCTTCGAGTAAAAATGGTTGATTATTACGTAATTAATAATGTATGGTAACAACAAATTTAATACATACGCCCTATGCAAAAATGATTTTAAGTTTTATAAAATTACTATCCAGAACTCTAGACTAAGAAATTTAAAAACACACCTAATTTTGAACAAATTTCATTTTATTGAAATCTCCTATTTGAAAATGTGGTTGGTAGACTATATTTTTTCCAGATCGAAAAATATTAGTATCTTGTAGTTGTAGATGACGTAATATTGATAACTAAATTATAATTACTTCAACACTTTGATATATCTTGGCATATATCCATATATATTTGTAAAATAAAGGCATATTTTTAATAACAACTCAATGGTGAACAAATAGATGAAAAGTAAGTAACTATTATGAATTGCTCATTACAGTAGAAAATAGGACCGTATTTGCGTGAATGAATAGTATTAGGAGCGTTGAAATGGTAGCATTTTATCAAATAAAGTAAACCGTATTAAATTTACACATAGGTCCCATTAGTTTCTTTAGTCTTTAGAGAATAATCTTAATAGACTTCTGCAGGAACTCAGGTGGAATGTTGGTTTGAACATGCCGAACGCAATCCTCCAGTTCACAAAAATTCTGTGGTTTGATAGGATAGATCTTTCTATTTGCGCATCACTACAGGAAAAAGTCACACGATTTGAGGTCAGTACTTTGTGCTGGCCATTCAGCTGAATTACGACCACCCATCCAATTCACCGGAAACTGGTCATCAAGCCACTCACATAAATTGACAGCAAAACGAGGTGAGGCACCATACAGCGTGAAGATTACGTCTGCCGGCGTCATCCTACTGCGACACGAAGGTCACACATCATCTTGAAGTGTGGTTGGGAAACATTCTGCGTCTCGTGTAATAAATGGTCTGACAACCTGGTTGGATGTCATACGGCAACAATTCGTGACTTTAAGGCGAAATTGCTTCCTACAGCGACCCTGGATCATCTCCCGCCCAGTAGTGACCGTTGTGGCTGTTCGCAAACTCTCCCACTCGAAACATGGCATTGTCGCTCCAAATGACGTTCCCAATCAACTTGGGCCAAACGCTGTATCAACCAACCATGATCTCCTCATACTTCGTCCAACGATCGTAGTCTTCCACGAATAGCTCCTAGCAGTAATGCGGCTTCTAGGGACGAAAACGTTGCTCTTCCTACAAAACAGTCGGGACTGTGTTGCGGATTAAGAACAATTAACGAGTAGTCTGGCGTATTGAACTCTTGGGACTTCGGTTTAGCATTACTTCTACCACTCGCACATTTTACTGTGATCTGGACCCGTTGTATAACCACTTCGGCCTGCAATTAATTGCTACAGATCCCGACAGCATCATCTTAGAATAAAAATTTTTAATTTTTTTTTTTTTTTTTTTTTTTGTTTTACTGTAGCACCAGGTAGGTGCATTCTCCGCCATCATATTTGCACTTCCTTCCCGTCGATCCATGTTAGACTTCTCTTGTGACCGAAAACTGCAGAGATTCAGCCTTAAAGTATTAGATACCAGATTATACCACTTTGAGGATATAGAACCAAATTTCAGTACAAATACAGCACTGTTTACAAAACCTACGACCAATTTTCAATCATTAATTTTGACCCATTCTGTATATGAAGGGTACTAGCATTCAAATAAGTTCCTAATAAATCTTACACAAGATAAGTATATAAAGTAGTTCAAATTCTGTTATTTAAATTATATTTCGTGAATTCGTGCACTGAGAGAGACTTCCAAAGCCTTTAGCAGTGAGTAATTTTAAAGTTACACGTATAAAAGGAAAATAAATTCAACGTTATTATGCCATAGGTGAAGTATACTGTATTAAATGGCGGCAACTTAGAGACGTATATTTTAGTCTGGAACACGCTATAATATCACTGCTGTGTTCGCGGGACTGTTACTAATAATGTCACAGCAGCACGTACTGGTTAATGTATTCTGATCAACATTATGCCTGCGGGAATATAAATGTTTACGTGTGAAGCAATGAAATGCAATTGGCTGACTAAATAAATAAGGCAGGGTTTTACAATAATTTACAGTAAGCAAACCATGCACATGGATGCATGTTAGGCAGTCGTATACGAGTATCATATCCGAATTTCACGTTAACTCTATGAAAATCAGCGGGGATTTTTCTGAAAGTATGTGAATATGTCAAGTAACATATATTAGAATAAGTTTTAGTAATAACAACTTTGCAGAGTATAGAGATCTTAGGCTCGGAAAACTTTATTTTAGTACGTATATCTCCTTAAAGAATTAAGATCAACATTCAGAAAGTAATTTTATTTAAACGTGTGCTTCAATTCAGTATAATTAATCACAGCAACGTTTATTCTGAAAGAGAATTCGTTTTGTTATTTTTAATATCTGTGTTATAAATTGTAATATAAAAAAATCTGTAGTTTTTTATTCATTCTTTTCTTTAAATTTTAACACACATAAAATCGTTTTTTATTTCTCAATTTTTTGTCAATTAGTTATAGAAGCTTTGGTATTTTATAAACAATCTATATATAGAAAAATATTTGGAATTCACACGCGTCATGCCACTTGGAAGTTATTTGATTCGGAATCTTCAGGAAACGAAGCCCAATATCTGTCCATAAACTGTTCGGATTTTTTTTTCTCACAATTAATTATAACTATTTTTATACCAATCCCATCCTCGACACGCTGTTCCAGTAAACCACAAAGTTTGAAAATAAACCACTTTTGAATTCCTGTACGACTGAAGATAATAAATTAAATTTCATTTTCGTGACTATAATAATATTTATTTATGTCAAAAAATTAGGTAAATTCTTTCCACTCAAAAATGTTTCACTAAAAGATTCAAAATTATTAACAAAAGTTGCGCTTTGATGTCTTATAAATGTTTCGTGCGATAGCAATTAATACATTTTATGAATTTGTACCCCGAAATGCATATAAGCTGTAGCTATTAACCATTTCTACCAAGTGTTTTATGTTTTGGAACATTACTTTCCGAGAGCGTAACACAGATAATAAACAAATAGTTCGTTTAAACTGACAACATTATTTCACTCTTTCATATTATATAATACCATCAAATTAATTAAAAATAACAACACTTCGTAGGCACAAAGCACCCGTGGAACAGAAAATATTTAAACACATTGTATGCCTCTAGTTGTCAGTGTTTGGCAAATTATTTATTTTTAAAACCTAAGGTATTTTATTTACGTATTGCAGTAATAAATACTAATAATTTTTTTCATTTTAATATATAGTCTGTTTGGAAATAGTTCGGCATAATTGTAAGAGGTGGAAGAACACGCCAATACAAACTTTATTATATAAAGAAACAGCTGTACCCGCGGCTCCGCTCGCGTGGACTACAGAATTATTGTTTAGGTTTTTTTCTTTGCACAGTCCTAATGACATTTTTTTCTTTGATAAATATTAAGTTTTTAATGGGGAAGCAACAGCTTGAATTTTACTTATTTATTTATTGAAAAAAATTAATGGTATAAACGTTTATTAGTATTTCTCTGTCATACATATATAGATATATGCAACCGCGGAGTTTTTTTAGGACTTTTTATTTTACGCAATTCTTTACTACATGATATTAGACAGCGTATTGCAAGAGAAGGCGCTGGCGGCAAACTTTGTTCCGACTTGATTCACTATTATCGTCACTGCTTATTCCTTATGTTACTTTACGTAACAAAAAATATATTAAAATCTGGTCTGAGAACATAGCTTTCAATTAAAAAAAACACGTAATTCGCATAAGAGGTTCTTGAGTGATAAGCGCACTAACAGACGGACATAGAGAAGTTGAGTTATATGTACAGAGACAACAGTTATTATGTACAAATAGTATTGAATGAGTGACATAAATGTGCGAGAGAGCATGCTGTGCCACCCTTTCCTCTACGGTATTCACGAACAATGTTGTTAGTAACGGTGTCACTTTTAAGTTGAGCTTTGTCTTTGCCAGTGCCTGATACTGTTGTCAATTTTTTCTACAAAAATGACATATTTCGACGTCTGACTATATTCGTGTAAAGGTAAATCTGTTATTGTCTTTTAATTAAATCATCAGTAAAGTATTATTTTGGTTTATGGCGTTATGCAGTGTAATATTTGCAAGAATCATCTTAGTCACACGTGTGAATATGACGTTCTTGTAGCAAACATTCTGCATGGCTATTGTATCATTTCCGGTTATGACTTTATTGCAACCAACATTTATTTCACTTACCGTGTTTAGTTTAATGCTATGTGGTAAAGGGACATTCTTGCATTAAATATGCAAACCATATCTAAGAATCACTGTACGTTATTAACATTTGTCATTCTTGTTGCTTATACTTTGATAATAGTCACTGGTATAATAAAAAGGTGCAATGTGTTTGTATCCTGAAATGGCTAACGTAGTAATATTCCATGGTATTTAAGTCGCAGGTTGCCTACCATAAGCAGCCATGGGAATATAATGGTGCATTTTGCGGAAAGACTGCAGAAAAACATGTAACCAGAGATCAGAATGAAGAATAAGGGACTGGAATCACACCTTCTCTTCCCTCTACCTCTTTTCACCAGCCACTATGACTTAAGACCAATATAAACTAATGTTTTTTATGGGGTGAGGGAAATAGCCATCGTGGTGTTAGTGAGTTGGGTTCAGTGCTCCAATATCTGAAGAAAATATCAACCGCAAGAAAGGACGGAGACGTAATATTTTATTCTGATAATTGCGCCAGCCAGGAGAAAAATAAATACATGCTTGCGGTATACTTATATGCTGTAAGGTTCCTGGGTATAAAATCAATCTGCCACAAGTATCTGATCAAGCGACATGCTTAAAATGAAGGGTATTCCGTTCATTCACTAATAGAGTGGCAAATGAAACGTATGCCCAAGGGTGGGACCAATGAATACTCCAGAATATACTTTGTTTCCACAATACGATGAGCAAAACAGAAAGGAGAGCCTTTTCATGCAAACGTGCTCTGCCATGAAGATTTCTATTACATCAAAGCCTTGGCTAATTACATCGGTCTGAACATGACTACCTTTAAATTGTCAAAAAAAAAAGGCAGTGAAAGTTGTGACAGAATCGTCAACATCAGATGTATATAAATATTCATATTCAGAGGAATTCATGTAGGCATCAGTTATCAGGAGCAAAAGACAAACAGAGGAAGCCAACATCAAATTCACACCCGTCTTCTTTTCTAGGCCAGGGAATTTAGAAAACAAAAATTCTTCTGGACCTGGTCAACAAGAACCCCATACCCAAATGTAACAAGTCATTCTACACAAATACAGTGAAGAGCCAAAAAAAACTGGCAAAGGCGTACGTATGCAAATAACAGAGGTATGGAACCAATCAGAGTAATGCGATGCGGTCGGCAGCTAGATCGGTTACTGCTGCTACAATGGTAGGTTAACATGATTTAAGTAAGTTTGAACGTGGTGTTATAGTCGGCGCACGAGAGATGGGACATAGCATCTCCGAGGTAGCGATAACATTTGGATGTTTGCGTACGACCATTTCACGAGTGTACCTAGAGGTTGTACTTATGGAAAAGTACATTACACAACAAAAATTAATACATGTCATAAACGATCTAGTTTGTATATTGGAAATAGTATTAACAAAAAAAAATTGCTATAGTGACTTGTGACAGTCTTGTTGCAGTAACATATGTAAGGGTACGTTGTAAGTATTAAAGTACCGCTCTTTTCAGCAAATAAGTTAAGCAGTGAGTGACTTTGCTGTCAAGGGTTTAACTTGTGTCACAATTATCATGCTCATTTACTAACAGAATAATACTTTAAAAACATTTAAAAAAATATTTATTACATTTAACTTTAGCCACGTGAGCTTGTCCTCATTGCATACGTATATAAAAAATATATATTAATTATGAATTAGACCACCATTTTAAAATCACTGTTTGACTTTACTTAAATAATCTGAATTTGCATGGCCTCATGTAATACTACTTGTGTGCGAAATAGGGTGAACATTAGTTGAATGTTTGCGGAAATATGGCTAAATGTTAAATTTTCCAACCTGGAAATACTTGTGGAAAAATCTGGCAAAAAAGTATCACTTTATTCATAATTGATGCTTCAAATGAATACTATTAGCGTACAAAAATTGGTTGAAATTTTTTAAATAGTTAAAAATAAATAACGTACTAATATAAATTATTAATTGTAATGACAATTTGAAAAAAACACTGCCGTTTCTTTAACATGTAATTTTATAAGTCCTATTGCAGCACTACTTGCGTTTAAATATAATAACAATTGGTTATCTGTTCCTCGAGATATGGCATAAAACTTAGTTTTTACATTTGACGATTTTCATGAATGGAGCAACAATATATTATGTATTAACACATAAGATGATTGCAATAGGTAGTGCTAGTATACAAAGTTAAGTTGTAATCGGTTATATAGTTTCGTAGATATAGCATAGTAAACTAAAATATTTATACAGCCTTCGATCTGAAAAAAAAAGCCTGGACTACTTAAAACACATTATGGTCCATAATTGTAAAACGCCTTCGCCAAATTTGATAACAATTGCTTAATTGTTTCCACATATTTATGTCAAAAATTTTACTTTTTCATGCGTGGCTATCTTACAAAATTGCGAAGAAATGCGACTTAAACACGTTTAATAGTTATAATAGATACTGCCAGCATACAAAGTTAAGATAAACTTTATTTAGCATTTTCGTTGATATAGCACACAAAGCTATAATATTAAAATACCTCCATTTTAAAATACGTATCTGACACAATCCAAAAATACAAATTTTTCATGACCTCTCGTATGCCACCAGCTTGCAAAATGTGGTAAGAATAAGAAAATTATTTTCCCATATGAGGCATAAAATCTGTGTTTATTCATGGAGCGCTATCTTATAAAATAGGGGGGAGGGGGCAAAATAGGCTCCGCCCTGGTATGGGTTTCGAACCCACCTGTGCACCCACTGATGGACTGTCATAACAGAGATGTGTGCTGAGACAATTCCAGCATCCTCGCCGTGACATAATTGTGAAGCTTCAGCGTCGAAGGGCAAAAAGGAACGTGAATGGATCATTATAATTGACATTTGACACATTGTGATGGAGCGCTACACTTTAGGCGAGTTAAACGACATGCTGGTATGGCCGAAAAGATGGTAATGCACAAGCGGCCCTAACTAGTTATCGTGAGTGGTTTCAGGCAGGCTTTTGACGTGCCGTACATCATTTACGGTAGTTAACTTACGGTTTTGCAAAACAAGAATCCTGCAGGTAATGCTGAGTTAGGAGTGTATTTTAATTACGTGTACGCTCGCTACGTACTGGTCAGTCTTATTCCGTGCGCAATGTTTTGCAAGCACACAAATCTGATGTGGGTAATGGTGGAAACTTCGCACGACATAGTTCGAAGGCGATGTAATGGAACGCGCCTCCGATCAGCCATTTACAAGGGGAAACATACAAGTTAGCAAATGAAAAAAATTGCAAACCATGTAAGATATGAGGGATTTGTAACGAGCAAATGCTGCATGTTTGTAAAATCTACGAAGTGTACGCATTGAATTGGGAGAGTCATGGCCATCAAGTTCGGTGTGCTGAATGGCACCTGCAAATGTGTGATATTTAAAGTGGATCAATTATCTGAGATTCCGTGCAAAGATGAAATTACTTTTATGTAGTGTGGCATTCGCAATGTGCTAGAGGGCCACGTGTATACTGATAAAGTAATGATGGAAACAGTATTTTCACCCAGCAGGCGCAGTTTACAACAAACATCTTGTGTTTATCCTTTCCTGGACCACATATCCCACCAAACCGCTCAAGGCTCGGCTTCACCCGTTAAGCAGGAATTCTTCGTTTTCACGTAAAATTTTCGGATTCATTGTAATTACTGACAATGCATGATTATGGAAATTTTACATTTTACGAGTTGTTTAATATTTTTGTGCGTTAATTTAATTGTGTGTTATCAGCTTGTTGCAAAATACCAGGAAATTATTTTTACGTTATCAAGAAGTTCGTGCCTTCTTTCAAGCAGGAAATAACACACAGTGAAAATTAGATACAAACCTATTAGAAACTGGTAATTAGTAAACTTTATGTAGTCACTCATCTCCAATAACATCTCTGAAACTGAAATTATGACACGAAAACAATAATGTCTGCATAATAGGTTATGCCGAGTCTTAACTCTGAAAATTACGTGTATTCGTACAAATAACAATAAACTTCACCATAATTTCGGGAAGAATCTTTCTTTAACATTCGTCTGGTTAATGGCAATAGCATGATGGCAGCGCCTTAATTTTTCTAAAAGTGTGCGAGAGTACTTAAGAGAAATGAGAAACATTCACTTGATTTGCCACAGATTTTATAAGACGATGCTTGTAACATCCCCAGAAACATTGCCCGTGGATATTGCATGGGACCACGTGGAATCTGTTTAGTGTTCGTCGATAGTCGAATTACAAGACTGAGTTCGCTCAGCAAACCCATAATTTTGTTGTTGCGATCGAACATATTTTTTCAATTATGCATTCAGTTTGGCACCTAAACTTCAGTCACCACTATATTATGGCTACGTTTATGATTTATATTTTTGATTCAAACGTTTACTAATATTAACCTATATGTAATAGCTATTTAACTTCTTGATTAAATATACAGTACATTTGTGGCGCATGTTCTAACAAAATTTACTTTAGGTTGGACAACCGTATCTCTTTGAAAGTTGCGAGTACACTCCACTTAACAAGCATTCAGATTTTTCTGCGAAAATGTTATGCTGTGAGTCTTCTTAAAATAATCAGTTAAGTAACATAACACAAACTACATTTTGTTGTTTTCGGCGAGATAGTTAAAAATTAAATATTATAGAATCAGTTTCACTTTCACAGCCTTAAAATGTATATTGAAACGGTTTTGAAAATCCCAGTTATTTATATAAAATAATATGACAATAGCCATAAATTGAAAAGTCGTTGCATGTTTTCGTTTAATTTGACCGTATTAATGGAGTCAGTGTATCACTACTGATATAGGCGTACGTATGCAAATAACAGGTATGGAACCAATCAGAGTAACGCGATGTGGTCGGCAGCTAGATCAGTTACTACTGCTACAATAGCAGGTTATCAAGATTTAAGTGAGTTTGAACGTAGTGTCATAGTCGGCGCACGAGAGATGGGACAAAGCATCTCCGAGGTAGCGATAACATTTGGATGTTCGCGCGTTCGACTATTTCGCGAGAGTACCGTAAATATCGGGAATCCGGTAAAACATCACATCTTCGACATCGCTGCGGCCGGAAAAATATCGTGAAAGAACGGGACAAACGACGACTGATGAGAATCATTAAACGTGACAGACGTGCAACCCTTTCTCAAATTGGCGCAGATTGGATTTGTGGACTGCCCTGCAGTATTCGTGGTGTGAATTGCCTCCTGCATACCTTCAGATATTAGACGAGTCCATGCCACGTCATCTTGTGGCACTTTTGCGTGCTTGGATGAGGGGGGTGGGGCCGCACTATATTAGGCAGGTGTACCAGTTTTTTTTTCGCTCTTCTGTGTATATTGGGTAATACCTGATGTAAAAAAGTAGTTCAAGTACTTTTATCTACTAATTCCAAATAAATCTAGACGATAATAAGTAAATTACAAATGGGCTCTTAAGTAGATTCATCAGCTTAGCCGAAAGTAATGGAAATTATTTTTTGCAGAAAGAAAAAATTACTTCAATTTAACTTTAAATTTAATATTACCTGCAATATTTATCAGCTTACTAGTATACAACGTTTTGAGTCTTCTAGACTTATGAGAAACACACAACTAAACGCAAAACTGAAATAGAACTGGAAATGTCAAATCGTATTGTGATATGTTGGTAACAATATTCGATAAATGATTTTTTGTTGGATGGTTATGGGGTATAACTCTTTTTGATAATAAAATGGCAAGATACATTAATCTGCCGTCTATGAGTAACACATTAACGTATTCTGTATTTAAAAATTCACATAAATATTAATGGAGCTGTACTGTTAACAGCATGTGATGGTTTAGTATTGCTGGGCACATATGGAGGGGACAGAAAACAATTGAATGGTGACATTTCGAAATGCAGCATTCAGATTAATATGAATAACATTTATTGGAAATAATTACCTAATATTTTGAGCATTTTTTTACTTTTTTTGCAAATAGTTACGTTGCAATTCAATGTGCATCACTTGGCTAATCAGATATATACGATAATATATTCTGCGTCTTTCAACAAGTTACTGTAAGCGGAGATAGATAATTTTTGCCAAAAGAAATAAATCATTTCAGTGATAAAAAATTGCAATTACTTTCACAGTTTACATTACCAATGGCAAAGTATATTTCTCAAAATGCGTTCTGCTTTCCACTGTATTATATTGCAAATAAATTTTCTCTAACATCTTTATTTTCCACTCACATCCTTTTTATCTGTCTTTTTATTTTAATCAAGTAAAATTCTCATATATATGATTGAATTCAGTCACTTTTTAAAATGGTATTTTTCGTGTCAGAAATAAATATATATATTATGTAACATGCCTTCACTGATTTACATGAATTTTTTGTCGGCATTATTCATTTCCAAGACATGCGTGGCTCCAGATACCACGTCTTAAACGAATATATCTACAGTTTTACAATATTACCCGAGGGTCACATGCATAGCTAGTAATGGGCCATTCCGTAAATATCAATTCTTGTACTACTAGTATTTTATATACAAATAGTTTCCGTTTTTAATGTGTCTCGTTTTGGGCAAGATAACAGTGTTGCAAAATTTCAAACTCACATAAAGGGCGACATTCCAAAGGTTTTGGAATCGGAACTTCCTATCTCTATTGAAAATGTTGCCACCCAATGTAGGCCAGTCCAAGATTTTACGTAAAACAAGTTGCAATTTTTTGCAGGGACACTTTTCTGAAACTCTAAACCATTTCAGATAAGACCACAAAACTTCCTACAGTATTGCGCCCAAAAGAGGGCGCGAGAATGGGGAGGGCTCGGATACATACTGTAGTTGGAAGAGGCAAAGGAGCGTAATTGTATGGTATGACCGCTTAAACTATTCGGTATGGCAATGAGGCGTGCAAAAAGGACGTGCAGAAAGGAAGAGTGCCGGAGTTATCAAAGAAACATTGTTGTCAAGTAAGTTAGGATACCTGCCAAATCTGAATCATGTAGATTAAATGGTTAAGGAAAGACTAAAGAACGTATTAAAAAAATAGGATAAGAACGAGGCGTTACGTTAATCACATTAATTAAAGTGGTCAGCTAAGCAGAGTTACAAGCCGGGTGGGATGCCGGTAGTTTGAATATTTCGGAAAAAGAATATAGTGATAATATATATTAGAGGCTAGGAGGATAAAGGAGGTAAAATATCACTGAAATGAACGTAGTCATGCAGGGTATGTATATGCCAATTATTTAGAGAATAATTTAGAAAAAGGTTCGGGTAGAATAAAGGGAAACCAAATGGGGGTTACGAGTTCACAACACAAATTAAAATGTTTGGGATTGATACAGGCAGACGAAAAATGTGAATAGTATGTAGAGTTAAGAGTTTATGTTATCACGGAATTAAATTTCTCAAGGAGGATATGGTACATGTCTAATATGATCACAATATCTTAAACGATTCAGGAATGCAAATAAGCATATAAAAAAGAGTGGTGACTAGGGTGGACAGGTGTATGAGAACAGTATGGAGATACTTAAGCATAAAGATGGGAATGTCCAAAGTGGGTAGAGCACATGCAAAATATGAAAGGTATATCTTAAAGGGTGTAGGAACATCAAAATATCCATTTCAATGGTGTGGGGGGGATGTAAGGAGAAGAAAGAAAAATTAAGTAACGAAATTTAATTGCACTAGGTGTTAAACTGCACATCGAATATTAATGTTCAAAACATTAATGGGTACGCAATAACAGACTTATTTTCAACAGTTTTTTAAGTGGGAACATAAGATGAAAACAAAAACATTTCATAAACATACTGTTACAAGATGCAAGGGGCGTATCATTGTTCGAGGTGGTTGGAGGTCTTAATAATACAAAATAACTAAATTTCGTTTTTAAATTAATTATGTTACTATTAAAATTCGCACAGCTGTCATTTACAATATTGAACTACTTTTCTTCGCAATTACTTTCTTTAATATCAGTGAGCGTAATATTTAATGTACATCTTAATTATATTCGAAGCATTTATCACTGTATCATTATAGGTTACACGAACTAAATTAAGACTCATTATTTACACATATCTTATGTGTCTATTGCCATAATTCTAAATGTCTGTCACTTGCGCATCCAGTTAAATAGTCCCTCCCGCCAGTCTCACTATCCACTGTGTCGATGCTCGCGGTCCGCAGACTTCCATCTCCCTGGTCACTGTAGTCGCCACTCGTCGCTTCGCTGGCTCGTCGCTTCTCTGTCTTCGCATACCTGGCGCTTAAGGTCGTACAATATTCCAAACTCTTGACGGTCGGCTCCGAAGTCCATCGTTGCTCAAATATTTTCTATAGTCCGATAGAGAAGGTTCCTATGTCCCGCACCCCGAGTCACGCTGAGAGAGGTGGGGCGATGACCAGAACATTCTTGCAATGATAACCACTGACATTCAAACCCTTCTATTACAGAAGGTGATACGAGTTCCGATAGGCTTATCGCGGCACTCCTTTACAAATCTCCACGCACTCCTTGGGTTATCGCTCTGTCCTTGACTCACTGCTTCGTTCGCTCGAGCGGGACAGAGAAAGGGAAACGAAGCAGAGCAGCAACATGTTTTATTATATTTCCGTATGAACTATTAAAGTGCGGCCTTAATGACCTTAACTTGAATAAACTAAATAGAAAATATACTTTTTCGGAGTAGTCGCCAATAAAATAAAATAAAAATTCGGGGTACGGCTTCGTTGGAAACACGGTAGTGGATTTTACGTGAATGCATTTGCGATAGAGATTAATATTTTCCCTGTACTAGTGATTTGAAAGAAACGAAATGGATACTTTACTTTTATGGAGTAAATCGGCTTATATATGTGAGATCTTTCGTTTGGCACCAAAATCAGCGCGCCAGCAGATCGGATTCGCGAGATATACTGCCCGAAAATTGCCGCCAACGCCTTAAACCTCTGGCAGTCACCGCGGGCCCTCACCCATGTCTCGCGCAAGCGCGGTGACAACTCAAGACCATGCTTTCATCGTAGTCGTATACCCGATTGAACGAGGCTGCGTTTCTTTAAATGTGATTATTAGTCACGGTGGTATGGTGTCGGAAATAGTCGCCCTGCAAACATCACATCGCCGTTTCCGTCCTGGTACCTCAAGCATCTGTTTGATTTTGAAGACGTATTCACGTCAAAAAGTAAAAACAATTAAAAACAATTTTCAAAGTTTTTGTGAAGTATTATTAACGTAAAGATGCGAGGAGATATGAATTTGCATTCCAAATACGAGTTCAGTAGTTATAGCTGATAGAATTATCATGCAGGAATATGTGTAGAAAGGTTTGAAATATATTACCGAGGAAAAATGCCACAATAAAAAAAATGCCAACTGTAGATTTTTGGTTTTCGTCCAAACTCTTATTTGGGAGTCATGTCCACAAACGCCAAAAACCCGCTCACTAAATATCATACAATTATTTGTCTCACTAAACGTTTAACTTGCGAAAACGGCGAAAATATATAAAAAGGCATCTTCCACACTGAAACATCGTAAAAACAATAAACCGTAAGTTGTCTTTGTGCAGGGGCTGTAATTTTATGCTGCGGCTGTAACTTTGACCCACGCAGTCCAGGCAAATTCCGAGTGGGTGCGATACATAAATATACGAGTTTCGGCCGCGACCCACGTTAATTACCGCTTCGGAAACTTACGCTATCTTGTGTGTCTAGAGGCAGAACATGCAGCTTCGGCGGTTAATGTTACAGAAAGTAGTCATTGAACCAAACACCCGCAAGTCTAATTCTCCTTAAGGTAATATTTTATACTCACACCTACACTGAGAAAATTTTTTTTTAATCAAACGAAGTTTGTTTGGCGCAACCAAATAAATATTTTTGTATAGGGACGATGAAATTATTTATTGTTACAAACAAAATATTTTGTTGGTTTCATTTGGTTGCTCAAACTAAATATTTGTTGTTGGGAACAAAAAAGTGTTTGGTCTTACGTACATTTAAATATTTCCGGTTAATATGATAAAAAATTAGAGCCCGAGAGAGATAAGTTACTTACTGCCAAACGCTACGCCGAAACTACCTTACCTAAAGTGACTATAGATTTAATTGGTATATTTTTTAATGTATACATTTCAAATACTGGACAACGTACGCTAATAAATATTTAAAGTTTTGCTGCTTCACTTTTTAGTTTACTGTTAAACTTGTTTTATTTATATGGTTGCACCATTATCAAGCATTACTACATGCACTTACAAATACTGGTAAAGTCAATTACATGTTTTTTCACACTTTTTAAATCAAACCTTTAAAAATCACCCCATAAATGACGTGCTTGGTGGTTTCCTAAGAAAGCCATGTATCATAAGTATTTTCTAGTCTCACTTAAGCTCTGTTTGCATGAACGGGAGGAATATCCTGGAAGAATAACTTAAGCGGGGCTTTAGAAAAGTGTGGAGTAACTCTGAATGACTTATACTTTAGTAATTGATATAAAAATGCAACCAAACAATCGAAATGTATTTTAGAATGGAGGAAATAAAATAAGTACCCAAACAAATATATACATTTTATTTAAAAAAATATTTTTTGAGTGTCTAATTTGTTTTGGACTAACGCAGATATTTGTTTACTTCAAACATGCTTTTACTTAGACGAACGCAGATAATTTTGTTGCTTTTCAATTTCTGTTTACTCAACAAGATATGTTGTTGTGGAAGGTAAATATATTTTCGCCCTATATAATCAGATATTTTATTGGCATTTCTCTCAGTGCACTGCGTTCCTTTCATTCCTGAAACACCTTCCGTGTTAATATATTATTAAAAATGTCCTCTCATTCACGGAAATTTTACAGAAATGTACAGAAGATATACGGAAACGCGCTCAATCATGACATAAGATGGAACTGATCTCCTTAGATACAAAATACGATATCTCTCCGTATATACAACAGCTTCGGATTTCGGGAACGAATAATGCCGAGGATACACGCACCTGTAACTAAACAAACATCGTTCCTGCGGTATTTAGGATGTTCACGCCACTTATCTAAAACATCAAATTGTTTATCGAGCCACTTGAAACAGCTAGAAACACTTGGTTCAAGCATTACTAGAAACCGAAGAAAGGTTCATGCGTGTATGTGCACTAATACTGTGTTGACACCACGTGGCTTCATCGGGACGTGGTTGCTGAGTAGCGCCGACCTCAATGGCGTAGTGTGTTGCGTGTGAGCTTCGGGTGATATGGGCGAGGTTCTGGACTCGAGCCCTGGGCAAGTCATGGATGTATGTTTGTGCACGTCCGTCTGAATCACTCTTCATGTGTTTAAGTCAACACGCACTGCCACATACCAAAAGGTGTCGGTCGATACAGTAGAATTTAATAAAAAGCGATTAAGAGTTGAAGCATTAAGAGCAAGGTCTTGAGAGCCGATGAAGTTGATTGAAGTGAATATGGAGCAACGCCGGAATGAAATAATGAGGGAAACGGCATATCCGCGAGAAAAACCGCCGACAATGCCATCGTCCAGCACTATTCTGACATGCGAAAATCCGGGAGTGAACCGGCCGGGGTGGAACCCGGTTCGCTTTGATGGGAGGCGAGCAGGCTTACCTCTCGGTTTAAGCCGGAAATATACAAACTCCTACTAGAAAATGTTTGGAGATATTCCGTCAATTCACGGAAAGTTATATAAAATGTACGGAAAATCTGTTATCAAATTAAAAGAGGGTCAATAAATTTACGAATAATGATGTGTCATTTATTACCAGCACTTACTCGTAATTTCACCGAAGTAATTCTAACAGTGTATGTGGCATGTTATAAATTGCATACATATACCAATTACGGACATTCACGTTTGGGCCATAAATTACTGACAAAAGTTTTCTATTCTTATTTTTTTTAACTAATTTCAACTGGAGAAATTGTTTAATTATACGTATTAATAACCATTTTTAACGCACTTTAAATATCTGGAAATTAGTGATGTTGATTAAAAAAAAACTTTCTTATTTCTGAAGACACATAAAAAACACTTCCTAGCACAAGTTTCAAACTCAGTAAGCCTACCGGCCTTCACTCGTAGCATTATCCGACCTTCATCTAATTACATTACTGAAGTCGGCGTCCACATTTATGTCAGTGCTTTGTTCCTCCGGAAGAAACGTATTACACTGCAAAATTTCAACACCTAATTAAACACAGCGTTATTGTTCAATAGATGCTTCTGCCAGCTCGACGGCTTCCTAGTCAAATTGCCAGACTGATTATATCATAGCCAATTAAGAAAGCGGACAGAAGAAGAAGTAGCCGTTCAATTATAGGGCTATTATTCTTCAGAGAAAGTTATTATCTGGTTTTCTTCGCGCCCAGTCATCCAGCGAGAAATGTTTCACCGATTATAAATTATCGTTTCAAATGTATCATCATATCATAACACTCAGCCTGTTGGGCAAAATAGAAAGATTAATTTTATATAGAAACGCTGCGCGCATTTACCTACAGCATTTTTTTTTCCAGTTTAGAAACTTTGTTTCAAACACTTCTTTTTTATATTCTCTAAGCGACACACGCACCTCTCTTTATCACTATTATATCTATAACATTGCAAATTGTAATTTTTGTTTTGGTTTTTAACATATATTCGCCACAAAAGTAAAGTAAAAACGGCAACTCCTTTACGTAAGACGATTTTCAAAATTCATGACATCGATGAACATCAAATGTGGGAAAGTGCTGATTAAAGCAATCATGAAGAAGTTAAAGATTTCCCTAATAAAATAACAGCTTTTACCTAAGTAATGAAAATGATAATTATGTGAGAAGCAATTTAAAATTGTAACCGATCATAAATTTTCCATGAGCTGCCAAATACCTGGAAGTAGAAAAGCTGCGAACGAACAATTTTTCTTTTAATTGGGTCGGTAATACGGAACAACATCAGTGAAGGCGCAGTCAACACTTTCACTTAGCCGGACCACACCCATCGGTGCCTTGAACTTAACTTACATTCTGGACTTGAAGGCCGCTTTCGTCTCTGTCGGCATAATATAAGGTATTACGTTCCTTTCAAATACGGCTGAGAAAAGCAAATTGGTTGATAAAATGTCATAGTGAAATAATTTAATTTCCTACAGAAACAATTGCCCTTTTATTATATTCTAAATATAGGTACTTTAAACTACGCTAGCAAATTATTTTACAAAAAGTTATTTTACTTCTTCATTATGCTTTTAATTTGGAATTTATTTTGTAACTATATTGAACAACTAAAGCTGCTGAAGTCACATGGAACTTATAAAAGCTACCCTGGTCTTCACGGAATTCAGATTACCTTTTATGAAACAATACGTGGGAAAGTAGTAATTATTTATTTCCTCATTTTGTAAAGTTGTCTCTCCAAGGTAATCGAATTATAATAATGAAATATGGAAAATCATAGAATTATTATGATTACGCACTCTTAATTTTGGTCACAGCTATTTCAAAATAAAAAATATATTTCGAATATATTTTTTTATTAATACGTGAATTGTTATCACATATGGTGGCAATTATATAGCTTTATCTTGATTTCTTTAGGTGAGTGATTGAGATATTACAAAATATGGCAAATTTAATAATAAAAAAACCAAATTCGGCACCGTTAGTGGAATGATATAGCCGAGGTAGGAACACGGGCATGGGTGTGCAGAGCGCCGGAGCTGTTAATGCTGTGTCATTCCGGTCCCCCAGCGGCCATTTTTCACTCAAATTTTTTTTATAATTGGTTGAATGGTTTGAGAGATATGATATATTGCCCTAAATATTAATATGGTGGCCATTCTGAAATTTAGTTCCCGGAATAGCCCATAACTCCAAATTCAGGTTTCCTTATTTAGTACTATGTATGTACCGAGTTTGGTGAAATTTGGTTAACGCGTTCAAAAATTGAACGGGGGACACACACACACATTCACACATACATACAGGCACAGACAGGAAAGTGATCTCATAAGAATTTCTTTTCTTCGGTAAGTAGGCTAAAAACGATCCCCCAAAAAACACTTTTCGATCCATTGGAAGGATTTGGCGGGATCGTTTTCTAGGGCAGAGCAGAGTCGGCCATATTAATTTTATAAGTATAGTTTATGCAAAATCGATACACAGAGTTCAGGGTCCAAAGTCAGACCTGACCGTCATCCATCTTGGTTCTGTTAGCTATCTTGTCCGCCATGTTAGATGTTGGCGACTTTGACATTGACCTTTGAACTTGACATCATGGCTTTGTCCTTGGATCACCTTAATCCCAAAATATTCGAAAAAATTTAAAAAACAATTATACATAAATTTTAAAATTATTTTTAATTAATTATTAAAAACTCCAAAACTTTCCAAAAAAATTCCAAAAAATTCAACATTTTTTTTAACAAATTTTTTCAAAATTATTAAAAATGTGTAAAATTCCCAAAAAAAATTTCAAAAATTTCATTGACTCCCCAAAAAACCTTTGGTACTTAACTCAAGACCCTAAACTCAAGACCCCTGACTGAAAATGCTGCAATCAAAACACTTGACTGAAAATGCTTCACTCAAAACACTTGACTCAAGACTCCAAATGCTTGACTGAAAACACTTGACTCAAGACCGTTGACTAATGACGTTATACAGTTAACTCAAGAGTCAAGGCTCAAGTAGGTATTGTATTTGACACTGGTATAAAAGTATTTATATGAAAATATTCAAGAAAAGGATTTCATGTTTTGTAATTACGGATTTTTTTTGTAATTTCCCATATGATATGTCCAGTTACAACCAGGCAAATAATAATGATTAAAAAATTTGAGTAAAGATGTCACGGAACCTTGGTCAGACTACATTTTGCAAACAAACAAAATTATTACATTTCTGCCTTATGCTGAAAGGGATTCTTCGGAGGTGTTTCCCAAGTCTCCAGCCCACAGGTGGTAGAGGGCTTGACAATATGATTGGTTCATTGTCAACATCACGTCATATTTTAACATTTCAACTATTAAACAAATATCAGTAAATTAATGTTCAATTAGATTGATGATGTCTTTATTCAACTTCCAAAGTTGTGCTTTTGATGTCATATTTTAAAACATTTTGGTGATCTGATTTTGACCAACTTTTTATATATTATTCTACATAACATTAGCTACAAAAACATTATAACATGATTTCTTGCAATTTTCTTTGAGACCATGCACTATATTTACAAGACATATCTAATTTCGGCAGAAAAGCGTGAGGACGGAAGCGCCTTGGGAATGTGAGCGATGAGGCTGGGCGTGCATATCATTGTCGCCTCTATCGCTGTACCTCCGACGCGAAAAAAAAAAACTCTGCCCCATGTACTTTTAAAGCACTAGATTAAAAACATGTGTTTCGACGAACTGTGTGCCCAACTGCGCATGCGTGCGATGCACTTGAGTCAAATTACGACAAAATAAAAGTAGATAGTTGTGTTTGCAAGTTCGTGATAACCTGGTCGCATGCGCTCAGCAGAACACACGATGCTTACATGTCAACGCAGTCACTTCACTGTGCGCACAGAGATAATCTAAAATGTAAAAATACGTTTACTAATTTCATTAATTCTCCCTAAGAATTTAGCGTGATTTGTATTTATAATTGCTCATGTGGATAAAAAAATATATAATTTTAATACTGGAATAGCTATTTATGTGTAAAGTTGAAAACAAAATCTGCAAGAATGCAAAACGCAAAAATAATGCACGTTTATTGATGTCTTACAATGAATACTATTTTTTTTTCGTTAAATTCGTTAGAAAAATAAACGGGACGATTGTTAGAATAAAATTCTTGAGATCCCCAGAGCGATTGAATAATTGCTTTGCAGTACTAGCAATCTTGAAGTTGGACTTAATTTGTACGTTTTATTGTCAGATGTGATTTTATTTCATTAATGTTCATGAGATCATCTTTGTCTTGTTTCACTACGTCATGTAACAAAATAAAGTATTTTGTTTTGTTGAAGTAAATCTATTTGGCCGCTGTAGCTAGATGACTGGTTGTTGAAACCCACTAAGTGTCCGATGCACTGTTGTGTTTTGAACTTCAACGCGACGCAGAAAGCAGACTTCCCTGGACACGAAGGCAAATGTTTTACACCGTATTAAGTTTCCAGTGTTAATTTTATTTGCGGTTAATTAATCTAAAGTGAAAATTATTTAATGCTTTTGGATGCGGCCTATACCATGCATTACTAGTATAAACTTTTCACGGTAAAATGAGCAATTTTGAGGTACTGGTAAATTTTGTATTTCAGCCATATTTCATCATTTAACCACCTTTTTAAAACAAATATTACCATGTTAGTAATAAACACTGTCTATAGATTCCACCGCACTTGGAAGTTGACAACTAAGGCTAAAATAAAATATATTTATTGACTATTATTCCCAATGCAAGGGTTTTAAAAGTACTCACTTTACAGTGAATAACCTGCATAAGTGCGAATGAATGACATAGGAATCTGCCTATAAGATGAACTATACTAATCGTGAGCTAATCGTCAGCTCTTGCAGCAAAAAAATGTGCATCCAGGAAAACGAATAAAATTTCCCAGAGTTTTCTGAGTCGTGACAAGAAATATTGAAAGTGACTGGTTTTGGGGGATACCGTTCCAAACACAGCAGTGGAAATGTGGTATTTTTGTTCTTTCAATTAGCAAAAGTAACTTTTCGTATAAACTAACGTTTAATTAAAATTATTAAATTCAGCTAGTTTTCCTCCACAGAAGAACAACAGAATTTTCTGCAAATCTTGTAAATTAAAAATGACTTTATAATTCCTTTTGAAATAAAATTTAATATATAATAGCAAAATTTTCAATAATAATAATACAGTTATTTGGAAATAATTTTACAGTAGCCAAGACAACTTTGTACGTCATTCCTGATTTAATTTCATAGAAAGTTATAAAACTTTCCCGCCCATAAAAGTGTAATAAATATTTTTTTAAAATATGACGTATAAATGGAGGTTGTTAAATTCTTTACTGGAAATGAAAATATGTGGCATACTGTTAAAATAAATGACTACAAGTATTTGTATTTTATAATGATAATTTAGACAGTGTATATTGTCAATGATTCTCACTAGCAAATTCAGTTTGATCTTTGACACCACCTTCATAACTTTCAATATGTTGTGCTTGATAAATGCAACAGATGTCGTTACTACCACCATGAACAATTTTCAGATAGGTAAGTTTCCGTTTCCTAAAGTTCAAATTTAATCATATAAAATGTTTTGAATTTAGTTTCCGTCTATAAAGAACTATTTATCTGCTAAGAAAATGCATGTAATAGAAATACATAAATCCAGATTTTTTTTTGTTTAATAGCAATTACGATAGGTTCCAAAATATAATTAATAATCACATGTGGAATTGTGTTATTAACCCACAACTATAAAAACAAAAGAATTTAGAAAATAGGCGTAAATGTTTTAGTTTGAGCATAATATTTGTATAAATATCAAGACTTAATTTCAATATTGTGTCCGACGGGAGATAATAAAGTAAATAGTAATACCTTGCCTACAACAAATGTTTTCACGCGAAACAAGTTTTCCGGAAATTGAATTTAAAGATGCAATGGGAATCGCCGAATACTACGAAGGAAACATATTCAATTCATAGCAGGAACTGGTACTACTCCTAGCCAATACCCACGCAGATACCATCTTTTGTACGGGAGAAAACTTGGAGACAGTGGAACTGAAGCTACAGTATCGAAGGATGCTGCCTCATTTTCAGTTGAGTATTACTGAATGAATCAAGATGCTGAAGAGTGTGGAAGATGGCAAAAACATCGATGTAACTTTTACGTCGTGGAGTCTTGATACCTATCCCAGATTGCCCCCAGACCAGCGCGTCAACTGGATGGAGAGGTATGCTATGTCACAGAAGCCATAGAGATGTGTTGCATGAAGGATATGTATCACTAATTTGCTTAACGATCAGGGCAAGGAAATTTACAATGCAAAGTTCAAGGCCCTATTAAGAAACATAACATAAATCGTTATTCTACATACAGAAATCTCAAAGCACCCATCGTGGAGAGGTTCAACAGGACTCTGAAGGGCAAGATGTGGAAGCATTTCGTGGCGAATGGCAGCTGTATGTGGCTGAAGCTGCTACTCAATCTCATCAGCGAGTATAATTCCACCGTTCATTACACTACTCACTCGAATGTAGCCCAAAGACGTCAAGGTCGACTCCCTACAACGGACAGTGTTCTCCAACCACAAGAATAGGGACCCACACAAGCCTAAAGCCAAGATTGGAGACCTGGTGCACATCTCCAAACAGAAAGGCATTTTCGAGAAAGGGTTCATAGCGAATTGGAGTCCCGAAATGTTTCGTGTTTAACGTATATGCAACTATTCTCCGAGGACCGACTACCTCAAAGATCTGAAAGTGCCTATCCGTGTAGGTTCCTTCTCTGAGGAAAGCCAGCCTATGAAGTTGCCAGACATTTATTAATTCGAGAAGTTGCTGAAACGGTATAATGGAAGGGTGTACGTCAAGTGGTGGGGTTTCTCTGCCTGCTTCAATTCTTGGGTCGCTGAAGCGGACATCGAGAGGTGACCTCGCTGTGAAAGATTATGATGTATATAAAGACTTTTACACAGGGTTTTATGTATTTCCTAATGTAATTTTCAACAAATAAAAATATTTTATTGGGTTTTATTTGTTTTTTTTTAATTTACCTGAAAAATTTAATTAACATTACTTTATTTTAAGAATCGCCAAAAATGTTTGGAAATGGACGACATGAAAGCTCTCTGGTAGTATATCGTAAAACAATTAATAGCTAGCAAACTATATTTAGTGTCCAATACTGGACAAATATGTGTTAAAAAAGTAATTTAGTGGTCAATGGGCAGATATTATTGATTAGTATGGGTGGAATGATAGTTTTTTTTACGTATTTTAGGTGGTGGAGGCATGAGCAAGCGAAGAGGGTCTAATGTTATGAGTTTCACCATTTTGAAGAAATTTTAACTATTCTCAGTTATTGGGAGGAGATGGGGGAGGAGAAGGGTTTAGGCGAGTGTGGTGGGGTGAGTGGGAGGTAAATGTTGTATGCTCTCTATTTTTGGAATTTTTTTTTATTTTTTGAGATTTTTCTCGATTTTTTGGTTTAAGTAGGGCTGGGGAGGGAGGTGAGAGTGGTAGGATCAGTGCGAGTTAAATGTTATATGTTCCTCGAGTTTCGAGACTCATTTCGAATTTTACGATTTTTCTCCATTTCTTATTATTGTTTCTGGGAAGGGAGAAGGTGTGGTTTCATGGGCGGAGAGAAGGGTGTGGTAGGGTAACATTATATATTTTTAAATTTTTACGATTGTTTTTTTATATAATTTAGATTTTTGAAATAAAGTGGATCGTAGTTCATTTAAGGTCAATGTCAAGGTCAATGTCAAGGTCACCATTATCCAATATGGTGGTTGGGTGCCTTTACAATAAGTCCGTCCCAGGCCGCCTCGACAATCGAGGTGGCAGGCGAATCACAATCCTGCGCCAGACTTCCCTTTATCATTCTCCTAGCTTTGAATTTGAAACCAATTGAAGAGATTCTGTAATGAAATGGTTAGGTTTCGATGACGAATATTTTGTCTCCTTTAGCTTTATTGTGCTCAGTCAGATGACGTAAAACCCAGTGTAGTACTCTGAGTCACGTTCATGTTCTGAATAAATTGAGATCCAAACACCGAAAACAGGAAAATGTACATCAACTGTTTATGCATCACCGAGAAAAGAACCCATAACCAATAACACTTCTAAGCTTCTTTAACTAACTGGATGAGCAAGGGGTCGCACTTTCGCACAGCTAAATAAGTGAAATGTACTCCGACTTGTCGTGCTGTAATCAGCATGTTTTGTTTTGCGAAAAAATTTACTTCTATATGCCGAATTGCTGTTACCTGACTTCAGCAAAAATTGTTTCTATATAAACTCTAATATTTCGGAACGCAATCATTAGTGCCATAATTCCATCGTTTTGGTTATGAAATTCTATTAGCTCGATAAGAGCGAAAACTTTGTGGAATGTGGCATTATTTTTTTTGCCCACCAAGCCTTTCGACACTATTTACAGGTCTTCCAAAACACGTACTGAACGTTTTTGCGTCATTGTTATCCTCTAAGAGTAGTGGCAGCACGAAACTTAAATTTTAAATACTTCAATTTTCTGCGTGATTGAGTACATTGTTTAGCTCTTGCGGCCACAATAAAACCAGAAATGCAAGAGTTTATGAACAGATAAAATATTCAGTATGAAACCATATTAAAATGCTTATACGTAAATAAAAGTTGTTAAATAATATTTGCGTCATGCTTATGCTGAAAGTAAAATCATATATCTGGCAAAGCTTGTAAAAGACTAGTTTGGTTCGTTATATACTGTGTAAATCGATTCCTATCCATTAAAACGTATTGTTATACAAGACATGGTATCGAAATTATCTTTTATCTCTACATTCAAAGAAATTTAATTTACAAACTAATGTAATATCCTTGGCCCTGAGAACTTTGTCACTATATTGAGGTTTTTTTATCCCATTTATTTTAACGGATTCTTTCATGAGGTAAAATTCCTATATGGTCATGTACACATGTATACATATAAGATCTCATTAAATTTTATCTCTATGAAAAAATTCCAATATGTTGATATCTTTGATTACAGTAAGACTGCATAATACTCAATTTACAAGAGAATGCGTGTCTAAAAAGTTCACAAAATTTATTACACTTTCTTTCTCTGGAAAAGCCAAAACGTAGAAATTAGTATTCCTCACAAATGTACTAATTTGATACTTTCATATATTTTTATTGTGATCGTGGCGAGGAAAAAACGGAGTTCGTCTATTAGAAAACCTCAATTATAATTGTATATTAAGATGTATATTCTGCCCAGATCATATCAAAGGTTACTTTGCAGAAGATTATTTTCTGAGTAATCATACGCTAGTAGATATTATTTCACAGCTGCTACAACCTTAGATTTATATTATTATCAAACAGTATATTCCTGCGGGATAATTCTTATCGATCCACTGTTATCACACATTTATGTGAATGACTAAAGTTATTGTACTTTGGGAAGAAAGATTTGCTTTAAAAGAAATTTCTTCTACATATGTGAGACGGCAAAAACATATTACGTAATGCGTTTTTTTGCGCTTCAGGGCGCCTTATTCGTTGGAAAGGTAACGCCTCCATATTTTTGTAGTTTCTCTTCCAGCAATGAAACATCGAAAATTCTTCTACGTGACCACTTTCGTGCTCTCGCTCTCCGTATCGGAGTGACGCGTGGTATGCGAGCTGCCGGTAGGCTAATGACGTCGGCGAAAGTGGTCCAGCTGTTGGATAACAGGCGTGCGTGAGTTCCCCACGTACGAGGCCGAGGCCGGGGTGTATATTTTTTTTCTTCCCCTCCGGCCGTCTCCGCGCCGAACTCTCATTTCATTACGACTGGAGAGCAGCGTCGGTCGTAAAGCCGTTACCCCGGAGAGGGGACCGGTTCGCACTCGCGAAATAAACGTGCGGCGGCGGGCCGGGAGTGCGGAAGTGTGATTGGCCGTGCCTCGGGAACAGGCCTGTCCGGTCCAGGGCGCGACCAATCTCCGTGCCGCACGCCTCGTTACTGGCAGCCGCTCTCCGGAGACCTCGCGAGGCGATCGCACTCCACGAACACCTACGTAAACTATTTTCACAGACCGTGCTTGCTCATCTTCGTCTTCTCTGCCCCTTCGCTTTGTAGCCTGCTCGCGGTATCTTCACACTTTTGAGAATCAAACCCTTTTAAAAGTCACCCAGTGAATGATGTAATGTTGGTTTTTAAACATGTCATGCTATAGCAACATAAGCCATTTTAAACGTCCGTTAACATGGACGTATTTTACTTTTAATTAAATTGAACCTTTACGTATACCATACTACATTCATAAGCTACATAATATTTGGTTTATGGTTAATACCAATAAACAACTCAGCGAAAACATCAGGCGTGTTGGTAATAAATATTAATAATTAGTTCTCATCCAAAATAATACATAAAAGTGAGTGCACACGAATTCGGTACGATGTCACTTCGGTGTGGTTTTTCTGTACTGAACTAAGCTTTGTTTGCACGTGGCGGAGAAATAGTCTGAAAGTAGAACTTTAGCACGACTTCAGAAAGTTTGACGTAGCCACGAATGGACTATATACCTGCATTCCACCAGCATGAAGTGACTTGATTAGTGTGCCACTGCGGAGTACTTAAGAACTTTGCCCGTAGCCTCGGTCAGTTCTTAATTATATGAGCAAATTAAAACAAAATCCAAAGAGAACATATTTAAATGTGCATGGGCTGGAGATTTTTTTTTTTTTTTCGCGTGTCAGGCACAATAACACGCTCTCCCAGCTTCCTATCATTGATAGGCCCAAGGCGTTGAAACGGCGTGCATTACATCCGTCGTCGCGCTTTCCTTTGCAAGTTAGAAACGTAACGGTGCCACTTTATTACCCGCAACGAAACTGCGCACATTCAACTACGTCTGTACGGCGTAAACTGCGCAGGAAAGATCTGAGAAGGCAATTTTTCTTTTTTCATTTCCACGAATTTTGTTTCTTTCTTATGATGAAAACAAAAAGTATATGAGCTTGGATAATTGATTTTCATTTTTTTCCTGGCGAAAAGTCGTATTCTCGAGATATTTGTATGCTGAGATAAGCGTGAACGCGCAAACAACGAGAGTATAGTGTAATTTAAGAAATACATCAAGGTATTTTACTTAGTGTTTACGCTTATCTAAATACACACATTTACGAATGGAGATATTTATCAATGCTTTTTTTAAAGTGTGTTTTATTTAACGAGAGAAGAAATGCGAGTAATATTTACTACACCTTGACTATTTTGTTCTTTCATTCGGACAGATTGCAAGCGCACTTGCCGACCACAAACATCATACGGGACCGCGGTGGTGCGGTGGTTATGAACCTCGCCTCTCATCAAGGCTTGCCGTTTTCCATTCCTGACGGCGTCGCTCTCGTTCGTAGCAATTGTGCCGACGATGCCTCTGGTCGGCGGGTTTTCGCGAGCAACTACCATTTGTCACGCTCCTGCATTCCAGCGCTGCTCCATATTCACCTTGTTTAGACCATCGCCGACTCTCAACACCTCCATGTTAATTACCGCAAAATCTCTACACTTCGCTTGTTTTCTCATGGAATCTATTTATTTATTTACTTATTTTTATTTTATTTTAGAATTTAGTCATGATGACTTGTGAAAGGGTGGGGCATCATGTACTTGCCATGAAATTGTACTAATAAATTGTTAATTTTAATACACAGACGATATATTGAACATAATAAATCTTCAGCGTGCTCTATTTAAAGAAATTCATTTTTATATCATTATATTGGATAGGTGATTTTATAACATAAGCTGACAAACAATTCTTAGCCTTTTAGCATTTATCCAATACATCATAACATAAAGCATTTACTGTAATTTCTTCTGCTGATTCGATTTACATGATTTTAGGCATTCGTAAATTGTTCCATATTTAAATTTTATTTCTTTGCGGTCTTTATTTTTTGACTACCTTCAATAATTTTACTGATATCTTTAATTCTTGAACACAGAACAATGCGCAGTAGTTGTCATATTAAAAATGTTGCATTAAAGAACCAATTTCAGATTTCTTTTCATTTATTACAGTGACTATTTTAAACATACTTTATCATGTTGAACTACTTTTTTTAAAAAAATTAAATCCGTATTTTAAGGTTTTTTCTTTCTGTAACAGTATAATTACTTCTTTTATTTAAGAATTATTTTAATTTTTTTAATTTTTGTTGTCTAGTAAACATTTTACACCTGACTATAGGGCTTAATATCATATTATTTTACGGAATATTCATTATATGCTGTAAAAGAAATATTTATGTTACTTTGTAATTATAATTTGTCATTTGTATAACGCACCCAGTTTATGCTAGATAATCGAGGTCACATAGCTATGTTAATAATACTTTTTGAGTTTCCGCGTTTAATATTCTGATAAACAAGATGGGGTGAACTGGGACAGATTTCTAAACCTCGTCATCAAAAAGGAAACAGTTATATTGCATTTATATGAGAGTGAAACATTGCTTATATGATGACCTGACAGTTGTATGTGGCACACGTAAAAGCTATACAGATGCTATTGTGTACTACGATTGCCTATTATTTACCTTTGCAAGCTAATGACAGTAACGTGATTCGTGTTCGTAGAGGAGGAACTGCTAAGTTCACAGACTGCGTTTAAGTTCGCACATTCATCAAAAACAAGATTTCTAACTAAGTAGCCTCACACAGCAATTCTTCATCGTTTAGAATGCCAAGGGATAGGGTCTCAGCACATAACTCATTTATGCAATTGAAAAGTATCTAGCGTACATGCTATAAAGCTGTGGTTCCTATTAGGGCACATACGTCATTAGCTATATGAAGTTACTTAAAAGTACCAGTTTAAGTTTCTGTGAATATAAATAAATAAGTGTTAACACTTTGCAAATAATATGGAGATGAGTGACACAAATACCACTCCCAGTCTACGCAATAAGGGCAAGATGAAGAATCCTCTGATCTTCAACATGAGTTTCCTGCGGGGTCGCTCCCGGGTGTTCGCATGTGGGAATCGTGCCGGACGATGTCGTTGGTCGACGGTTTTTCTCGGGGATCTTCCGTTTACCCCGTTCCTGCATTCCGGCACCGCTCCATATACCCCTCACTTCACCCTCATCGGCTTTCTAGACGTCGATGTTAACAGCCGTCCAAATCTCTCCACTTCACATCAATACGAAATAAAGGCAATTAATTTGCTGTTTCCACACAAAATATGTGTTTACGTAGTTACTTTAAAAAAGGACCAAGTATGTAAGGGTTTAGGAGGGTACTCCAATTTCCCCCACCCGTATGCACACTTTTCATCCAGCAGATATTTCGTCCCCGAGGTTGACAAGCAAATGTCAGTCACTATTTCACTATATAATATGTTTTGTATTCCACCCACGATGTCCACCATTCATGTAAATGTTAAAATACCCTGTAATATTGGTTTGTATATTATTCCTAATTAAACATTTTGTGGTTTTGTGAAATAATTTTTAACGACATTTTGATTAATAATTTTTCAACGGAAACCAGCCCAAGTAGTTTTTTTTTCCTCTTTTACGATTTATTTTAATTATTTTGAGATACTTTTTTTTTTTTTATAGTAGTGATTGCTTTGTATTTGTTTCTTTGATGCATACGTTTTTGAATGTATATCTTAAAAACGAATTCAGAACGGAAACATAAACATAAAAAACGTTTCAGTATCAAATGTTTGCATATAAAACTATGCAAGGAAATGGCATAAAACACTCAAGAAGTTCCTGCTTAAGTAATTTCGTGTTTACTTAATACGTGACCAACATTTTGCATGAAGTATATAAAACACTTGAGATATATCACTGGTCAGTCATGAAATGTCATAATTACGATAGTGACACTGTGTAAGGTGTTATATTAAGTTTTTTAATTTATGTTTTTAAATAATTTTTAAGATTTTATTTTAAAGAGAACTTTTGCAAATTGCATTACTTTTGCAAGTAAAATCAACGAGCGATATGGCAAAGTGGCAAAAAGCTACACTCTCATCCGAAAGGACCCATGTTGAATTCTCGGCCAGATCATCACAACTTTTTAAATGGTTTTTTTTTCTTTCGAAATCACGCCAGGCGACTGCTCGGATCATTGTTTATTACAGGCCTTGGCCGATACTTTCCCCTATCCTGAATGTGTAGTGTTCCACTACTAAAACGTATTTAATAATCTGGAACACCCATAAGGCCAAATAAATAAAATAAACAATTTATATATTGTGTTTTTTAAATATTTGTATCTTGTCTTGATGAAACCGTGGGTACATGAAAACTAGTGAGACAGACACGTATCGTCGCATGCACAAACATACATAACATAATAAGAGAGATAAAGAAGTGAAAGTGAGAGTTGTAAGATTAAAATTAACATTACTGTGTTCACTGGAAGTTTCAGAGCTGTTCCCAAGCCCATTCCCCTGGAAATAAGAATATGGCGCCTATTGGAATGGTTATATTGCAAATACTTTTAGCGTGGGCTCGTGCTTGTATTTGAATAGACTTACTAGTTTAAGAAATTAAATCATAGATTAGTATATTTTATCAATGTGAAATATATATCGTAAATTCTGAGCCCTATCATTCATTGGGCAGGCAACGTATTAAATGTAATTTATTACTGACAGGGATATAATATTTTTACCATACCGGGGCAAAAAAAAATCACTTGATGACTGTTGACAGTCCCATGAGATGCATCGCCAAAGTGCATTTCTGAAATCACGCTTTTCATGCACCAGGTTATATCCGTGTCAAATTTCATAGCATTATGACTAGTTTGAACGTCGCTTAAGTGCGAGATGAGTACCTGTTAGGATAAGCTGTGAAGGCTCATCTGTAAAGGGTATTGGTAGAAAGGGTGGTTTCAGAACAGCATCGACGAGGCCTCTCGCAGTGCAATCGTGATAGCACCTGCATGTTCCTTAATACCCGTAGACAGACGATTGTGACCTTAAAAATAACAAACTACACCTCAACGTCTTTCGTAAGGAGATAGGAAATATATTCACCCACACAATCTGTTAAAATTTTCTGCACAATCACGGAATTTTTTAAATAAATGAACAATGAATATATACAACATACGGAATAATATGGAATATCTTTTCAGAACAACGCTTCTTACAAATGTGTAGAGTTGAGGACGAGAGGTTTTTTTTTATATAGATACGAGAATTACTTACAGTCCTCTCCAAGATTACTGAATTGTATAAAATGATTACTATCCTAGATACTAGAAAAATTTGGCTAGTCGTCAAAAGTTGTATGAGCTAACGAAAAATAATTTGTAGGCTGAGTTCATTTGTTGCGATAAAATAGCAATTTCTACTTTTCAGATGATCCTAGTGTGTTTATAACAGTAATGCTTCTACCTTTGACTCACGAAACTGCAACAGAACCACCAAAACGAGGTGAATAAAATTTATGCATACGTATCGTTACTTTTATGTATCCACGCGTTTTACGCTTTTAAAGAAAATAACATTTCACATAAATGAATGCACATAGAATGTATTTAAAGTATTGTAACAAATTTCGCTAGGTGACTCCTGGGATCAAAGCAAGCAAGCATGTTCCTATGAACGTGTCCTACAACGCGTTGTTATTGAGTTACAGGACGTACATTGGCCGCATCACATGCGATGCTTGAAGTGTACGCCATTGGCAGCAATGCACGCGTGACAACGCCTCTGTTGCTCCATTCACTACGCGCTACACTCGCGGAACTGTCTCCTCACTCCTGCACGGTACACGTCGAGCTAATAACGCGAATGTAAACAAGCATCATCTATGTACGGGAAACTAATTTCGCCGCTGGCGTACAACTTCACACACACTACGTAAACTCTTGCGACGTAATGCATTCGTGAGGTGGTACATTCGTCTCCAAACCAGACGTAACAACACAGTAAGTGGAGGTAGTGATACATGTTACCATAATGTGAATGTCTGTAACTCGAGATCAACGCTTTGTAGGACATGTGTTCATAGGACCATATTTGCTTGTTTTGATACCAGGAATCTCTTTCCGAAATTTGTTACGATAGTTAAAATACATCTTGCATATAAAATTGGTGCTTAACCATGATTTTGCAATGTGCAGAACAATTCCTTAATATTGTTACATGTTCGCTGGTATGCATCACTTCCCTTTCCCGTCTCAGTCGTGTGAGCGAAGGAGTTTGCGAGGGCAAGGCTGGTAACCTGAGAGCACGCAGTGATTTTCAAAGGCATGCCACCGCACAAACCACCGCGTGCCGCTGCGATAAGCATATCACAACGCGCGCGCTCCTGACATTGAGCGGATTGAATTTCTGCGATTATCTGAAAGAACGTTCTGTTTCGTTGACATTGGGTCTCTCAGCGAGACTCGGGATGCGGGAACCTTCCAGATTGGGCCACCGAGACTATTTAAGCAGCGATGCGCCTGCAAGTGGATAGTTTGACAGTTTTGATAACAGAGAGTTGGGAGGATTGCGCGACCTTAAGCGGCAGGTATGCGAAGACAGCGAAGATGTCGAGCAAGCAGAGCGTCGAGTGGGGGCAAGAGTGACCAGCGCGAGTGAAGCCTATGGACTACGGGCATCGGTAGGCTGACGGGCGGGACTATTTAACTGGATGCGTGAGTGTTAGACATCTGGAATGATGGCAATAGAAAGACTGAATGTGTGTAAAAAACGAATGTGAATTAATTGACTGTAAACGATATAGATTTAATTATAAGTACTTTAATTATAATTGAGATAGACAATAAATATTGCGCTCACTCAGAATAACAAGATTAATGGTGAAGGCAGATAGTTTAATGTTGTAAATAATAGCTGTATGTATAAATAAAAATCTAATTTCGTTATTTAATTTTTTATTAAGACCTCCATCCATCACAAACTTGTATACTCCCCTCCGACGTCTTTAAACATTTTTCTTATTTAAATAAGCTGTATGGTAATCGCAAGTGCAAAAAAACTGGTATTTGCAATTCAAGTAGAAAAACTAGAATTTTGGACTCGGAGCTAGTTACTGTACAGGCAGCATGCGTTTGTTATTTAGTGTTCTTTCTGTGGTTATAAGACTACCAATTATTTGACCTAACATTATTTGAAACTCTAACAATATAACGGGAAATGCAAGACAATTAAATTATGTAAAAGTTTTCGCTTTATCCCACAATGAATACTCTGAATTGACTTCAAAAATGTTCTATAAGTAATTGAAGGCCACTTTTGTACATATGAGTCTGGGTAACAGAAACATCTAAGTCTTAATAAACCAACTAAGAAAAATAGTTACGTTATCTATTATTAATACTAGTTATAAGTACAGTGATGACTCCCATAATCTAAATTTTTCACGTTATTTTAATGCAGTAATATTTAAAAAAAACATACTAACTTAAATAATTTAAATTTTTATAGATTTTTTTCAGGAAATACTGCACTTTCAAGAAAAATAAATCGTTGGAATTATTAACTTGTTTATTGCCATAAAACACTCCAATATTTTCTTGGGGACAAATGCGGAGTAGAAGACTCTTAATAAATATGTATCACATATAGATACAAATTTAATTGTCATAAAAAAACACCTAAATTTCTGNTTTAAATTTTTATAGATTTTTTTCAGGAAATACTGCACTTTCAAGAAAAATCAATCGTTGGAATTATTAACTTGTTTATTGCCATAAAACACTCCAATATTTTCTTGGGGACAAATGCGGAGTAGAAGACTCTTAATAAATATGTATCACATATAGATACAAATTTAATTGTCATAACAAAACACCTAAATTTCGACAATAGGTCAATCATCATCTTTATTATCTACTATTTCCAAGAACTATGAAGTAATTTTAAGGAACCGAGCACGTCCTTGGAACACAAAATTTCCTACCGAAATATTATTTCATAGCGTATATTTTTGGTAGTTCTTTCGCACGTCATTAGAGAGTGTTTTAAAATTATGAGATGTCGTGTAGCCAGTACCATGGTGTTAATATTTCCTTAAGTCGGTCTTCTGTCTACATCAGTTGAGAGTTTATATTCATTACTACTTAAACACTGTACGCTAAGTGTTATGTTGCTTAGAAAAGAATTAAGTAATATGGAAACCTATTTTTATAGTTACAGTAAAAAAAAACATAGTGAATACTCAAATACAATTTTGGTTGTACTCAAATATACACTTAGTCACAAACTGTATAGGTAGTTAGTGATTAATTCAGCTTTTTCAGAGCTCCGGTGTAGATTTTTTTTATTAGTCCAGTGTTCAACTCTGCGCCGGCAAGTTACCAATGACCCAATAGATAGTTCCTTTTGGTCTCAGCATTGTCAGAATCCTACATAGAAAAATATCCCTGCATGTATTTNGATGACCCAATAGATAGTTCCTTTTGGTCTCAGCATTGTCAGAATCCTACATAGAAAAATATCCCTGCATGTATTTACAAATACTTTAACATAAACTCTCATTGCAACACTGCCATTAATGTTAACAGCGAATGAACCAATGTACTTCCGAGTATTAACGTATGAAGTTCTATGTTACGTTGCCCGACAGGCGCAAACTCACCACACGTATCTCATTTAACAACCAAAGAATAGCAGCGGCATTGATGGTGACGGCTTTTTCCGCCGCATTACTGCGAGAAAACTTGCAGTCTAGACTACCCCTTAGTCCCCTTTCATTGACTTCCCGGTCACCGCGACATATTTTACAAGTTATTTTGTTACATGGTAACAAGATGACTCACGAATGGCAATGCATCGCCATTAGTGACATATCCAGTGTAATGCCGCAAATAGGATAAAGCGTAATGTTGTTGTTAAGTAATTTATGTCTGCTACCAGCAATGCACAAAACAAATGCTCGAGTATCCATAACTTCCGTTTCGCAAACGGTGCCTATAACTAGCTCATAATAATGCTCGCTGAACTGTGTGTTATACGTGGCCCTAATGCGGAACTATGTCATTTTGCGGAATGTGACGTCGGCGTGTGGTTACACAAGCTTTAAACGGATGGGAATGAATATAGTACTCGATTGTGAAGAGGCAGTGCACAGCACATACACATGCGAACTTCAGCAACACGCCGCCATAACTGGTGGCGTCATGGCGAGAACAGCAGCAACATACTATGATCCTGGGTTCTCCCGGTTAGTGGTCAGGGGAACATGAACGGCACATCGGCATGTTCAGGAGATCCCCGTAGCTCATTTGCTTCCCTTCGTGGCGCGGCTGCAGANGGAACATGAACGGCACATCGGCATGTTCAGGAGATCCCCGTAGCTCATTTGCTTCCCTTCGTGGCGCGGCTGCAGACGGACAATTTTCCAACAGGATAACGCCCGTCCTCCTGTAGAACGGGTTTCCTTTTACTGCCTTCGTGTTATCGACACTCTTACTTCGCCATTATGGCAACCAATCCTGTCGCCTGTAGAAGGTGCACGGAGCCAACCGTAAGGGCAGCTTCAGATGTGAACGGGTCTGAAGTTTTTGAGCGGCATTTTCAATAACGATGGTACGATCGTCAACAAGATACCGTTAGACGTTTGTATTACTCTATGGCGGACCGCATCGCCACAAGTGTGCACGCCTGTGGTGGTGCAACAACGTATTTCAAACTTTATAATTTGTCTCCTTATTCAACAGTCCGTTTGGCTTGATGATGTAATCAGTTAGTTATATTATTGTTTAATTGCTTGAGCCAAGTTGCTTTTAGCCATGAGTTTATATGCAAATGAGGCCAATTGATATTTAAAAAAAAATGTGTTACAGAAATGTGGCGTTTTAACATATTTTTCGGTATATTTACGCAATAATTTTTACTAATCTTACTATTTTTTTCCCTGGAGTGTATTCGTATTCATGTAGATATATTTGGTGTTAGTAAGGTAACAATTTAGCGGATTTTAATATATATATTTTTACATTTTTCNTAATTTTTACTAATCTTACTATTTTTTTTTTCCTGGAGTGTATTTGTATTCATGTAGATATATTTGGTGTTAGTAAGGTAACAATTTAGCGGATTTTAATATATATATTTTTACATTTTTCTGGATGTTTCTAAATTTATTTCCGTGTAAACATGTAACGTCCGCCCAAGATCAGGCTGCCCGGTTACGTCATAGCTAGTTTCGTCAGCGTTACCATGTAATTTTCCACTGCACGAAACGTTCCAACTTTGGCTTCCTTTTTTAGAGCGTTGAATGGCGGCTTCGGTACGAAGTGCCGTAGCTAGTTACACAGGCGTTACCTGTTTACTGTTCCACCTACGTTTTCAGTGAGTGATTTTATATGGCCTCTTTTTACTTAGTTTTCTGCTCGCCAGAGCTATCTAGTGATGGTTTACAATTTTTTTTTGCGGGTGACCTTGTACCACGAAAGTGTATTTTCTCTATAAGTCGACTAGTTGGACGAAGGGACACAAGTAGTAATATTTAAAAAACTGTGATACATATAGGAACGTGGTCATAAGAATGTTTAGCTATCGCAGAAAACTACTCATTAGTGTATGAGGGAAAATAATACTTTTCAAGTTAATGCTGGTTTTTTAAAATATTCTACTGGCACTCCTCGGGTAAGTTTATTAAACAAGACAAGTCAAAACTTTTAATTTTATGCTAACAAACGTTGATTATTTCTATGTAGTCGTGGTAAGATGGTATTACGTTGGTATTTCAAGTTGCATTATGCTCTTATCTGGACCAGTCTTAAATTTTTCTAAGCAATGAACCAGTTGAATCTTTCAAGTGGTTGTCCACACCGTTTCTGCTCTACTGTCCCTATTAGATACTGTATCTTTTGAAGGGATTAAAGATTTGGGCTCAACAAGCACATATACCACATTGTTTAATTATGTTTCAACGTCCCGTGGCGGTGATATTTAGCTGTGTTTAGTTAAATAATGAACATTCAAACATTTTATTCATCCGCTAAACTATAAATGTAAATTTGCGAATACTTCTGAATGCATACCTAATTTCAAAATTTTCGGAGCCCGCTAAACAGGTTTTTTTGTATAATTTCATACACTTATAATTAACAACTCATTTACGGGAAGCACAATGCAAAACAGTTACTGATTCGAGAGAGTGAACAAGTTATTTTTATTGAACACGTCTCGGAAAATTTAATACAACAGGTATCTAGTTTACACTTTATCCTTATGTAATTATTTTGCGGTTGCAGAAATTTACGTTTATCGGAGTGGCAGAGAGAACTTCAGATAACTGTGAAACACATGCAACAAAACTACACAAAGTATTGATTACAAACAAAACTTGAGCATTTCGCACTCGCTTGAGGCAAGGCCAACCAGTTTGCAAAGCCGGCTACACTACCAAAATACCCTGAACAGTGGCTCATATGAGATGAGATGGGTGTGGAGAATAAGAAAAAAAAAATCAAAGCCTGATATTGAACCGAGATAATCAAAGGTGGAGGTAAATTATGAGTGCTTAGTATTCCAAATCGTTACCTAGAATATAACAAGCGATTGTGTGTTTATTGGATTGAAAATAAGGAAACATTTGTTTCATTTTTTCTGTGGCATTCGCTGCTATGAGTTTTGAGTGGCAGATTGAAATTATTAAATTTTGACTACTTTCGTCCGTAAATTAGATTTGTAATAGAATGAGTGTGTCAAACGTAGAAATTAAAGTGTTTTACTCCCGGCTGCGGTCATGCTCGCCCCAGAATTAAAACATTTTGTTTAGCATAAATAATAATTTTTAGGCATTTATGTAGGAAGTCCACTGAAGAAAAATGCACTTTTCTCATCAGGTTTGAGAAATATTGAGCGATAAATGTCATTCAATTTTACCTCTTTTTGCTCACTGACGAGTTGAATTTTTGATATACATTTTTTTTTAAAAGCGACAATTTGCCGCAATTTTTAAATTAAAAGTGCCATAATGTTGGTTTGAGTTTAAAAGGAACATAAAAAGCACGCGAAAACATATTTGATCACTTTNCGAAGTGCCGTAGCTAGTTACACAGGCGTTACCTGTTTACTGTTCCACCTACGTTTTCAGTGAGTGATTTTATATGAAATCCTTTTACTTAGTTTTCTGCTCGCCAGAGCTATCTAGTGATGGTTTACAATTTTTTTTTGCGGGTGACCTTGTACCACGAAAGTGTATTTTCACTATAAGTCGACTAGTTGGACGAAGGGACACAAGTAGTAATATTTAAAAAAATGTGATACATATAGGAACGTGGTCATAAGAATGTTTAGCTATCGCAGAAAACTACTCATTAGTGGATGAGGGAATATAGTACTTTTCAAGTTAATGCTGGTTCGTTAAAATATTCTACTAGCACTCCTCGGGTAAGTTTATTAAACAAGACAAGTCAAAACTTTTAATTTTATGCTAACAAACGTTGATTATTTCTATGTAGTCGTGGTAAGATAGAATTACGTTGGTATTTCGAGTTGCATTATGCTCTTATCTGGACCAGTCTTAAATTTTTCTAAACAATGAAACAGTTGAATCTTTCAAGAGGTTGTTCATACCGTTTCTGATCTACTGTCCCTATTAGATACTGTATCTTTTGAAGGGATTAAAGATTTGGTCTCAACAAGCACATATACCACATTGTTTAATTATGTTTCAACGTCCCGTGGCGGTGATATTTAGCTGTGTTTAGTTAAATAACGAACATTCAAACATTTTATTCATCAGCTAAACTATAAATATAAATTTGCGAATACTTCTGAATGCATACCTAATTTAAAAATTTTCAGAACCCGCTTAACAAGTTTTTTGTATAATTTCATAAACTTATAATTAACAACTTATTTACGGGAAGCACAATGCAAAACAGTTTCTGATTAGAGAGAGTGAACAAGTTATTTTTATTGAACACGTCTCGGGAAATTTAATACAACAGGTATCTAGTTAACACTTTATCCTTATGTAATTATTTTGCTGTTGCAGAAATTTATTTTTGACCGGAGTGGCAGAGAGAACTTCAGATAACTGTGAAACATATGCAACAAAACTACACAAAGTATTGATTGCAAACAAAACTTGAGCATTTCGCACTCGCTTGAGGCAAGGCCAACCAGTTTGCAAAGCCGGCTACACTACCAAAATACCCTGAACAGTGGCTCATATGAGATGAGATGGGTGTGGAGAATAAGAAAAAAAAAATCAAAGCCTGATATTGAACCGAGATAATCAAAGGTGGAGGTAAATTATGAGTGCATAGTATTCCAAATCGTTACCTAGAATATAACAAACGATTGTGTGTTTATTGGATTGAAAGTAAGGAAACATTTGTTTCATTTTTTCTGTGGCATTCGCTGCTATGAGTTTTGAGTGGCAGATTGAAATTATTAAATTTTGACTACTTTCGTCCGTAAATTAGATTTGTAATAGAATGAGTGTGTCAAACGTAGAAATTAAAGTGTTTTACTCTTGGCTGCGGTCATGCTCGCCCCAGAATTAAAACCTTTTGTTTAGCATAAATAATACTTTTTAGGCATTTGTGTAGGAAGTCCACCGAAGAAAAATGCACTTTTCTCATCAGGTTTGAGAAATATTGAGCAATATATGACATTCTATTTTACCTCTTTTTGCTCACTTACGAGTTGAATTTTTGATATACACTTTTTTTTAAAAGCGACAATTTGCCGCAATTTTTTAATTAAAAGTGCCATAATGTTGGTTTGAGTTTAAAAGGAACATAAAAAGCACGCGAAAACATATTTGATCACTTTNTAATTAAAAGTGCCATAATGTTGGTTTGAGTTTAAAAGGAACATAAAAAGCACGCGAAAACATATTTGATCACTTTTATCCCCTTACGGGGTGATATTAATTTATAAGCGTTTGTAGATACAGCATTTTTAAGATAATTAGCTACACACCAAAATGTCATCGGGTTTTAGGGATATTGAACATTTATTGAAAATAATTATTTTATGTATTTTAATTTATTTATTGATTAAATTTTAAAATTCTTGGAATAATTTTTTTAAGCCTTTAAATAATTAAGAAGTATAATGAAGCACATGTTTTCAAGACGATATGTCATCGGATTGAAAATATTTTCGTAATTCATTGAAAATGAATCTTGCTCTATTTTACCCCGTTGTGTGCTGAATTTTTTAATATCTAAATTTTANAAAATATTTTCGTAATTCATTGAAAATGAATCTTGCTCTATTTTACCCCGTTGTGTGCTAAATTTTTTAATATCAAAATTTTATATTTATACATTAAAATACAGTGTGGTATAGTACTTTGAAGCAGGAAACACCTAGAATTCACATCGGGTTTAGGAGATATTGAAAATTACGTCACAATATATTTTGCACACTTTCCTCCCATTTGTGGACTATTTTCGCAAAATTATTTCTTGGTCTCTGCCTAGACCACAAGGAGAAGACACCCCTAAAATTTCACGTTTCTCGTTCAGATGTTCGAGCTGTTGCTTTAACAAGTTATTCACCCAGTCAATCACGACATTTCTCTTCATGCACGGAGGTTTACGAAAGTCAGTTTTATTTTACTAGGGCCGGTATATCGTTAGAGTGTGCATTTATTTTTAAAACGTGGTTTCAAAGACTTGCTATCGGTTTCCACAGAAAAGCAGTTCACAGATTGGGTATAGTGTTACTGTGAAAAGTGCCATCAATTTCGGTTACTATAACCTCGAATTACTCTGACTGATGTATCTATCGAGTTGACTGCGTAATGTGGCAGTAGTTTGTGTCACGTGAATACACGNCTCGAATTACTCTGACTGATGTATCTATCGAGTTGACTGCGTAATGTGGCAGTAGTTTGTGTCACGTGAATACACGAGCTCATAGTTCACACAAAGCGATAAAATCATCACATTACTGGTAGAACGTCGGTTCAATGCCACTAAAAATGCCAATATTCATGTTCGAGAAAGCAGTTTATGTGCTTTGGGTTAATAATAAAGACAGCATGCATTAAAATATTACTCTGGATGGTTAGTCATCCCGGGACTCTATATGCATCGTGGATGCGACTTGTATATAAATATACAAAGAACAAGAAATAAATTTTTTCGTGCGCTGAAAGCGACCCATTTTTGTTGTTCCTAAAATACCTTTTCCTTTTAATGCACAGAGTAGAGTCACCCAAGAACGTTTAAATGTTCGTCGTCTTTGTATCCTAAATGGGCGTTGTCACATTTCCAATAACCTGGCAGGGGGAGGGGGTCAGTTGNAAATGTTCGTCGTCTTTGTATCCTAAATGGGCGTTGTCACATTTCCAATAACCTGGCAGGGGGAGGGGGTCAGTTGCCCAGTCATGGTATTGTCCAAGAAAGTTCGTCATCACATTACACTTGTTTATTATTCGCTACCTGGTTCGGACCAGCAAAGGAGCAAGGCGTTTGGAATGGAACGGTAAAAAAATTATTTTCTTGTTACTATCGCTTACACAAGTGTCAAAAAATTATTAATATGGTTAAGGTTCGCTGGAAATATTTAGCTTTTAATGAATACATTAATATAATGTTTTCTTTAAATATGGCTCAAGTTTCTTTTGTGTATTACCATAAAGTAATAAAGTTTGAGATATGTGATGTTTCTATTAAATTTATAGAAATTTGTAAAATTAACTGGAATTATCAGAGACAGGCATGAATATGACGTTAAACAATATGTTTATAATGCTTATGTAAAGTTATTTTTTAACGTAAATTTGAGTTTTTTTTTGTTTTTTAGTGTCGCCCAAAAAGAACGCAAGATTGAAAGTGCGTGTCATTTTACGTCTGCAGGTTTGTCAGCATTTTCACCAGCATATACACAATAAAAATACGCATAGCATAGATTATTGTGACTAATTTTGGTTTCTTCTTGTTGCAGCTTTTTTTAAGAACAACGTGATATTGGTGAATATTATGCGAAAACATTTCGTCGATTGCGCTATAATTTTGGTCACAATAATACATCACATCCGAAAATAGTTCAAAGGCTTATTAGGAAATTCTGGCGAACAGATTCGGTTGTAGACGTGAAATAACCGGAACATTATTTTATCGGTCGTTCTGCCGCACACATTTCCGCAGTGAGCGACAGTGCTACTGAGTGTCCAAGAACCCTGAATCGCAATTACTCAGCAACTGGACTTTCCATGAACCAACAAGCACCGTGTTCTCACGAAAGCTCCCCATTTTCNCATTCCATGAACCCTGAATCGCAATTACTCAGCAACTGGACGTTCCATGAGCCAACAAGCACCGTGTTCTCACGAAAGCTCCCCATTTTCAACTGTTTAAGATCCAAGCTGTTCAACATCTTGATGAAAAAGGCTGTTTGAGCGGCATGAATTTGCCGTTGGGAAACCTATGAATGAAATTGCTTGTTCGGAAGCAGAATAATCNTTTTTTTAAGAACAACGTGATATTGGTGAATATTATGCGAAAACATTTCGTCGATTGCGCTATAATTTTGGTCACATTAATACATCACATCAGAAAAAAGTTCAAAGGCTTATTATGAAATTCTGGCGAACAGATTCGGTTGTAGACGTGAAATAACCGGAACATTATTTTATCGGTCTTTCTGCCACACACATTTCCGCAGTGAGCGACAGTGCTACTGAGTGTCCAAGAACCCTGAATCGCAATTACTCAGCAACTGGACTTTCCATGAACCAACAAGCACCGTGTTCTCACGAAAGCTCCCCATTTTCAACTGTTTAAGATCCAAGCTGTTCAACATCTTGATGAAGAAGGCTGTTTGAGCGGCATGAATTTGCCGTTGGGAAACCTATGAATGAAATTTCTTGTTCGGAAGCAGAATAATCTTAAGTGCTTATACGCATTTACATTTTCCTGGGTGCGTGAATAATTCAATTTGCAGGAAATGAGGAAACGCGAATATTCTCGTTATTAATAAGGCGCTTGTTTATTTCCAATGAGCCACTTTCTGGTGCGAATGTCGGCTGGAAGTGATCGGGAGATACTTCTCCGAAAATGAGTTCAGGGTTGCATTTACCGTGAATGAAATATACTCTGGCTACATGGTTACCGTGTTGTTGTGGTTTCCGTTGGACGTGATAAATCTGGTTACAGCACAGTAATGCAACAGAAACAAGTGAACTATTTCAAGAAAAATTGCTTCACCAAGTAATATCACGAAATTGCTACCAGACCTGGCCCCAACTGTCATTTGGCCTGAACCCATGTGACTTCTTTCTTTGGGGGTTTTAAAACGTCGTGTTGACATTCATTAGCGAGAAACAAATTATNGCCTGAACCCATGTGACTTCTTTCTTTGGGGGTTTTAAAACGTCGTGTTGACATTCATTAGCGAGAAACAAATTATGCGTTATAAGAGAATATTGCCCGTGTTATTGGCGAAATTAATCCGCTAATATGTGGAAATGGCATCGAGAATTTACTAAGAAGCGCAAAAGAGTACCAGCAAAGATGTGGCTCTCATTTGTCATACATTGCGTTCCACGTTTAATCTTGACGTAAAATATTGTTCATGTTTTCAATAAATAAGTAAATCATAACGAAATCGTTTAAAATTTGGCGTTATTTTTGGATACCCTTTTCCTATCACAGCGAGTGCTGGTGAAATAATAACATAACGTTAGCTAATAATTCACTTTCTCGTGTGATCTACGAGTGAATGACAGTCATGAACCCATGCTGTGTAGAATCATACGCGTGTCAAGATAATACTCAATGTGCAGAAAGAAAAATTTAATAAATCAGGAAATTAAAACAAATTGTTCTATTAACCGTGGAGTAAATATATACCCGCTATATATACACGCTACCGTTTCCAACTTAACATATTAGAATATTCGTACCAACAAGCAGGTATCCGTGCGATAGGAGCTAGCTCGATGCTCATATGCAAAGAGACGAAGACTGTGAAATACCCACGTTATTTATGCTTTAATAAATATTGGATATCAGCTTACTTGTGTTATAAATTATTGAAGCAACTTATATTAGAGAATTTCGGCAAGGGAGCAATACATATGAAGACTTCAGACCTGTTTTCACGCTGTACATCGTTATTCATGTTTTTCATTCAAACAGGGATATATTTGTGATAGAATATAAATTTAGAATNTTTTCACGCTGTACATCGTTATTCATGTTTTTCATTCAAACAGGGATATATTTGTGATAGAATATAAATTTAGAATAAATACAGAAATTAATTTTATGTAGCTGAAAATAAAAGGATTTTGTTAACAAGTAACATTTATTAAAACGAATAGTGTAATAATTAAGTACAGCAGCAAGTTTAAATAATAATAGTAGAGTTGGGCTGGGCGTTATTTTACAAATCATTTTTAATCCAAACAGGTTAACAAATTTATTCAAACAAATCTGGTAATAATTAAGTAAAACTGAAAGATTTAATAATAATAATAATAAAGCTTGACTCGGCGTTATTTGAGACTACTTTGAAATAATGAGAATAGCTTGCAGAATGTATTCGTGAGATGGTACTACCAAACACCACGTATACCAGTTCCGAGTGCCAAGGGTATCTGATGTGAACGACCGACATCCGTCTTTCGGACAGCCTCTGGCAAAGGTTTTGTCAGACGGTATCGTGAGAGAGCAGTGGTGACCTAGTGTAGAGGTTCTTAACATGGGAACTGTAACATTCATCCGGTGAAATTAACTCGCCGGGCCTTTCCCCAGCTCTAGCCAGTCACCCAACTACAAATTACTTTTCTTTCCCTTTCATTCATAGGCTTTCGTCAGCAATTAATTTAAATTCTCCAAGCATTACAGGATGTTGCAATATATTGTAAAATGTTTCCATTCATAGCTGAATGGTGCAAAACTAACTTCGTCAATAGTAGACCTTTCACACTCATCACAAGCTAAATAAAGGCTCAAGATGTAATGCAGGGAATTAGCATAGACTGCATTCAGCATAGTGGACAATGAGTCAAATCGCGTTCATACGACTTATAGACGCAAAATGTGGAATTTTAAAAGCAGATTGAATATTACAGTTATTCTGATCTGCTTAGATAACTGTAATCCATGAATTTTTGAACCCTCCTTAAGAATCTGTAATTTGGCATATTTATATGTATTTCGAAACATTGGAAACACTTGGTTAAGTAGTGAATTTGAACATTTACTAACTGGGATTAACGTTTCTCAATTAATGTTTGTGTTTACATAATAATATTTAGAGAGCAGTATTTTAGTTTGCCATGTAGAAGGTAAATAGTTCACAGTGTTAAGATTGTTAAGGAATATTAAAAATATTACTCGACTTTTATTTGTCTGTAATTAGGAAACAGTAATTACTCATGTAGCATTCCTAGGAAATTTAAAAAATATTTCTTTTAAATATTGCAAAATAATCGTGCCGTAAACTTAACGTTTTGTCACCGTAACTAACCGAGTCATAGCGGATGTTTTAATTATTGTCACAGTTGAAATTTAGAAAAAGGGGATGCGTGTACTTATGTACGCGGGTTAGAAGTTATACTTCTTTCGCGTGACTAAAATAAAATTTTCGCGCATAACCTCAAATACTTTAAACACTTTCAAAATTTTACTATACAATTTTTGACACTAACAAATTTTTCACGGCACAGACGATACGCGCATGCGCGTTGGGTCATACCCCTACCACGTTCACTGTCGAATTTCGTTACACTGTGCGCGCGCAACTTCCGTTGCACACAAAACTTTTACACTCAACGCGCAAAAATAAGTATAACTTAAAAAATTCCTTATATTAATGCTGGCTGTAAAATATCGAGCACGTCTAATGATAAATATTATCGTATTAATTATTCTATGACGTTATTACATTACCATGCAACATTTTTGTAAACTATTATCTAGATATTCTTACGAATATTGCTACTGAAGTGCAGTTTTGTGTTGATTGAGATCTAATACATTTCCAAAATTTTTTTGCTAAAATTGAGAAAAAATATAGTTCCTTTTAACGTATGAATCCCGGCATCAAAAGAAAAAATTAATAAATTTTATATTCGTAACAGTTTTATCAACTCCTGTTTTTCATCTGGTTGATAACTACCTTCTAACTGGCACTTGAAATTCTTTTTACCACTTCAACATCTAGCAGCAACTTTATCTTCTAGTTGCTTGTTATGGAGGAGGATGAACGAGCCGCTAGCTGTTCCAAGAGGAGATTGTGGAGTAAGGAAATAGCTTCGTATTTTGAATGAATGGTAGAAATATGATTAGAACAAGTATTAACGTAATAGGAAGTACTGGCTGGGGCAGAAAGACCTTCGCGATTTGGGAAGCTAATAAAAACTGAAACAAACCATATAAAATAAATCTACACGTAATCGCAATTTACATTAAAGCACTTAAAATTCACATCAGTCAAGTGGCGGCCTTTATATTTGATACACATATTGAGCCTTCCACGGTATTTTTAAATCACCCTGTGGGTAAATTCGAGTGGAATGGCAGTGATTTCGTGGGTTATCATTGTATTCATTTTATCGAGTGTGTGAGGACGGCGTTGGTAAACCTAGGACTTCAGGTAGCACCACAGAAAAAAAAATCGCATGGGGTAAAATCCGGTGAATGTGGTGGCTACCCGATATCACCTTGCATGGAAACATCATGCCCAGGAAATATTTCTCTCGAAATGCCAAGGGAACGACGAGAAATGTGTGCTGGTGCACCATCTTGCTGAAACCATACATTTTCTTGCCCATGTTCAGTCACCCAATTTAGGACTGAGAAAGCTATCTATCATCGCTCAATACCGATCAGATCCCACGGTTATAGTAACGTCATTCTCTTAAAAAAAGTACGGACCCTACATTACAAACTGAAAAATGGCGCACCACTCCGTTACATTGAGACTATGGAGTGATCATTGGTGAAGCTCTCGAAGATTGTATTGAGGCCAGCACCGGAAATTCGATTTATTGACCGTGCCTGAAAGGTGGAAGCGCACATCCTCACTAAAGAGCACAACACCTGTGCGGAAAATGTTCTGAAGAAGATCCCGACACGAGTTTCTAGATCTTTTTAACTGAGTTCTTGAGTAATCATAATTTTGTAGGGGTGGATTTTGATGTGTCTGTGCAGAATTCTCCTAACACTTCGACTTGATAACTGTAGCGCAGTGGCGTGGAGACTGCGGAAAGGACGCCCTCACAGCGGCCACATTTGCCTGTCCTGTTGCTGTCCGAGGTCATCCAGGAGACTTCCTTTCCAATTCAAGACCTGTTTGTCTGATGTTTGACACCCACTTGTAAATAGTTTCTTTTTTTATAATCGGGAATGGGCTGACGACGACCGAGTGCAAAGCAAATGCGAAACGCACGCTGCGTTGTTATCGGTGAACTGCCATTTCAATCAACTCCTCGACAGGAAAAGCACGGTATTGTCCGAAACCAAGCCGTGACTTCAACTAAACACTGCATGACGACAGCTGTCTTATGCAACCCGCGCCTACCCCACCTTCCGCTAGGCCCCTCACCAATCGCGGAGTGCACGACCGCCATTTGACTGACGTGATCTTGAAAGTGCGTTGATTTAAAATGACATTACATGTACTATTTGTAACGAACATGTTTCTTTCTTGTATATGACTGATTTTGGGTTTTATTAGCTTCCCAAATCGGGAAGTCTTTCTGCGCCATGCAGTACAGTAGAGTGATTTGAAATACTCCCCAGTAATGAAATTAATATTTAAACAACTCGTATTATAAAAACAGCCTCCGAGTAATATTTTGTGATGTGGTATTTCCTTTTTGATAATCATCGCGCGTTTTGAACGTTATTGTACTGCCATCTTGTAGTGGACCATGAACAGCAGAACACGAATCTTTATTCTGAATAAAGAAATGTGGTTTAGACATGGTGAGTATTTACATAATTAAAGTATTTGTGACCTTAAATTGTATTTACATTGTTCACATATATATCTCACTGACGAGCGATATTTTTTGGAATGCATATGAAAATTTCCCTTTTTCACGACAATATATTCGCACATCTGTTGCATTTTTAAATATAACATGGCAGTGGATACTTAAATACGGAATGTTACAATAAAAAATCGTTTATTGTGTTTATAATAAATTGAGTTTATCTGATACAAAACCAAAATATTATTTTCATCACAAATTTAACATCCCACCTTTGCGTTCTGATATTAAATGCTGAAAATACTTAACACTCAATTTTGATATTATTAAGTAAAAAATGGTTACTAAAAAATTTTTCCTACAAAATTATAACTATTTTATAAAAAAATAAAATTAACTTTATTAATCTGTTAAAAAGTTAGCTTTAAAACAAAAAACCCCGAAAAGTCACCAGCTTTTAGTAACTATTGTTATCAGCATCTACAAAATCAGACCCGAACATTCCGATTACAAGCGGGAGGCTACACAACAGTGATGAACACTTGCTTCTATCCAGCCGACAGTCAAACTCAACTCCCACTGACTATATTCCTGCGCGGGCAGGAGATGGTAAAACCCCACCTAAGTGGCTTGAAATAACTCATACTATATTACATAATTCACAAGCATTTTGTTTCATTCATGAAAGAGGAACAGAACTTTTTATTCTCTTGCAATATATAAGTTCTCTCTAACAAATTATTTGGAAAATTCTGTAACCTCTATTAAAACATATTAGCCACAGTTGTTCTTTCGAAATAATATTTTTAGACTACTATCCGAAGGGAAGAAGGGCTTACAATACTACTTTCTTGTCGGTCTATCTGTGTGAATGTGTGAGTGTATATGTGTGTTTGTGTGTATGTGTGCGTGTATGTGAGTGTGTCCGCATTGTTCAATTTTCTAACGCGTGTACAGAAGCTCACCAAACTCGGCATACATATAATACTAAGTAAGGACGCCAAACCTTTTTTAGTTTTTTGACCACGCTGAACACTTACATTTAAAATGGCGGTCATTTAGAAATTTAGTTTATGTCATATCTCGGAAAACATTCAACCAAATTAAACCAAATTTTGTATGTCTATAGCTTAAAGCGTAAGCATTGAATTCAAAGGTGAAAATTGTTGTCGATCTGCCATTTTGGAATATAGCATCTAATGAAAATTTAAGCTTTTACGTTCTATCTCAGAAACTACTCAACCAATTTTCGCCAAATGGGGCACGTAAATAATACTACTGTAAGCCACATAAATATATGAAAACCAAATTTATAAGGGACTTATTTTAAAAATGGTGGCTACCTAGCTTTTTTAGCATAATATGCTATATCTTCGAAATCATGTAATCATTTCCAACTTAACTTTGTATGCTGTGAGTATAAAAAACAAATATCATATGTGTCAACATGGGACCTCCCTTTTCCTCCGTTCTATAAGATTGTGCCGCTCAAATAAATAAAGTTTTTACGTCATATCTCGAGAAAGAAGTGACCGATTACTACCAAATATAGTAATCAAGTAGTACAGTAGTAGGTGATGTTAAGCAATATGTTTTAGGTATTCCAGACACTTATTTCGGAAATGGTGGCCATATAACTATTTTAGTTTTGTATGTTACATCGTCGAAACCATGTAATCAATTCCAATAAAACATTGTATGCTGGCTGCATATATTACAAACATAACATGTATCCAAACAACATTTTTTGTCCGCCATTTTGTACAATTGTCACATGGCAAATTAAAATTACGCGATATCTCCGAAAAAAAAATTGCTTATCAAATTTGGCAAACAAGTAGCACTATGGAAAGCCATGTAATCTGATATATTTTGAGAGGGTAGATAAACAAATTTTAAAATGGCGTCCATATAAATATTTCAGCTCAGGATTTTGCTATATACGAAATTACAAAACGAACTCAAATTAATTTCGGATGCTACAGTATCTATTATATCCATAAAAATTGTCTTTACAAAGACTTATTTCGCTGCCATGTTGTAAGATAGCCCCACATGAAATAATACTGTTGTCATGTCGTCTCTCAGGAAACAATCAAGCCATTTCTTTTAAATCTGGGGAAAAAGTTTTACTATTGTAGGCCATAATAATTTATATGTTTTAAGTGTGCAAGTCTCTTATTTTCCGAATGACACCTATAAAAATATTTTGATTTAGCGAGCTATTTCTACGAAACTATGTAACATACTTAAATTTAACTTTGTATATTGCATCTATGACAATCAACGAATGTGCTAATACGTAAATTTTGTCTCCATTTATGAAGATCGTCACATGAACAAAGGAAGTTTTATGCCATATCTCGAGGAGCAATAAACCAATTCATACCAAAATGGCACGCAAGTATTGCTACAGTAAGGTATGTAAACTAAAATGTGATTTACATGCGGCAGGCATGTCTTAATGGGATTTGTATAAATATTTTCGATTAATATGTTATATCTATAAAATGTTTCAAAAAAATTTTACCAAATTTTGTACGCTAACAGGATAAATTATAGGGATTATTTATGCATACAGATATCCTATTTTGCCAGCTTATATTGCAAAATAGTGTAAGGTGAGTAAATATAATATTTTTGTCATATTTTCGTAACAATTTAACTAATTTACATCAAGTTGTGCACTCCTTCAAAACGCATTGTAAAATTATATGATTTAAAATGGGACAGACAATGATTCAACAAATTGCGAACATATAAGTATTTCTGTATGTTTAGCCTTGTTATTTAACAATTTAACAAATTCAACCAAACTGTTTTTGCTGACAGAATCTATTAAGAACCCCATTCACAGAGCTTCATTTTAGATAAAAGATAATCTCGTTAAAGAAAATAAGGTCTTTCTACCACCTCTCAAAGACCAATCAACACATATCCACAACATTTTTCAAACAAGTAGCGTTAGGGTAGCCTATGTAATCTTATATGTTTTCAGTGGCTCAGACACTTATTAAAAAAATTATGGCCATGTTAATATTTCAGGTTAGTGAACCATATCATTAAAACATTAGACTGATTGCACCTGAAATTGATTCTCCAAATCCTACCTCCGCGGGGCACTTGATTGCATGTTTGCTTAATTTGACCAGTTCCTATGAATTCTTATCCTGCGTAAGTCACTCGTGTAGGTTTTTTAAATTATCTTGGTACTGTTTCACATGTTTCTGGTTTCATATCTAATGATATTGCTGTCAATGAGACGTCAAAGCCTACCTACCATCTAAGTTTTTAAAAATTTTATTAAAATTCATTTGCACCCATGTAGAGTAAAGCAGGCTCATTAGTTATCAGTAACTTCTTGTTTTATGTCGCGCATACAAAAAATGCTGGTCCCAGTGCAACTGCTTGACCCAGCCGTTAGACACATTATACATTTATTATTAAAGATGTCTTCTTGAGCGTATAGTGACCTCATGCCACTGTTGTTGATTAAACATCAATATTAAAAAAATTAGTTATTATTTTTTAAATATTATTATTTATATTTTTGGGAGTTCATTTTTTTTCTTGTTCAATAACATAACTAAAAACCGGACCCACATTCGGGTAGTCTCCAACATACGATTCGATGACAGATCCTAGCAAGCTGAACATTTTTCTGGTCGGTAGTTCTCAAGTAAGGAGTCCGGCAAGTACTACAGTGATGTGAGTATTTAATATAATGGGACTACAATTTTCTTCACCTTATTGATCATGCCATTTCTCTACCGCTATCTCGTACCACACATCATATTATTTCTTCTGGCACAACTAATCCACTTGGGGGCGGTGGTGTGGTGGTCAAACTACTTGGCCCCCATCTAGACCAACAGGGTTCGATTCCCGGCGAGGTAGCCTCGGATTTTTGCATGCGGTTGTTAGGCGGGTTTTCTCGGGGATCATCTGTTTTCCCCGCCCTTTCACTCCGGCGCAGCTCCATACTCGCCTTCGATGTTCAAAGCCGCTTATATCTCTTCACCCATTGACTTACTTACAAATTTGTTTACAGAAAATATATTTATTGCCCGGCATCAATTATTTTGCTGGCAGCGATAACATTTGTATCGTCCAGCAGAGTAAAAACTTTCATTGCGACTGCAAACTTACATTCACTACTTTCTGTGCATATGCGTTGGCGTATTATATTTGACCATCTTCTGTCCAGTCGAGAAGTCATTTAACCGTGTTTGTCTCCTTGTATCAGGTTACAAACGAATTCATGAAAGGTATTGAATAAAAATTTTGTGTTTATTACATAATCCCTTTGTTCCAAGATTGCACATATTTAATAAATTGTTCCAGAAAGTAAACTTTCCGTGAAGTAAAGTCCTCAGGTCTCGGCCTGTGTGACACTTGTTAGGTTTCTAATATGTCACGCTCAAGTCGCAATTGCAACACCAAATTAGATGATACAGTGGTTTAACTCTGAACTCTCATCCAAGAGGACCCAGGTACGATTCCTTGTTCGGTCATTCTCATTTCAGTTTTGATTGCTGTTCGAAATCGCTCCACACGACTGATCGTATCCTAAGGCTACCTCCTACCTAGATATTCCTTTCTCGTTTTAGACCGAGAAGCGCGGGAGCGATAAGGACGGCTCTGCCCCGCGCATCAAGTGTGCCGTCGCCGCTAAGCACAAGGCCGTGAACTGGCGTGCAGTGTTCTCGTCGCACTGCGTGTAGCTATGGGACTTTCAGCGGTGACCCTATTATTTAACTGATGAAAAGTCTGTAGGAAGGTACAATGCAGCGTCCTTGAGTAGTTTTGATGGAACTGATGCATATATATTGAGATACAGGGCCTAAAAAGCAGTTTTTAGCCACTTTGGAGTACTCTAACATAGTGTTTCTAACGTGTGTGCCGTCTTGAAAGCACCCAACAGCCCTCGTCTCAAGTGTATGTTCTTTTCGTATACCAGCACATTGCACGCATATTTAATAGTTTCGTAAAAAAAAAAATAATATTTCAAATGCTCTACAATGCAGTCGAGGCGCCAGGTAGGCGGGAGCCTTAAGAAAAGCATTGGCTGACTCCATCTCAGGTCTTGCTGTTGACGAGGCGTTGAACAATACTCATCTAATAAATACCGCAACTCACAAAAAACTTTCGTGAGCCACACCAATCGTGTGTTGTTACTACCATCGTAAAATCGTCCCTGCGAATAACGAACCCATTATTACCTACCAACAAAATCACTTATTGATGACAACAAAAGACTCTCGTGGTTGTTACTAAATAATAATATGAGGAAAAAAATTGTTTGTGCCACACAATATTTTGTAATGTCTATATTGACAAACAAATTTTTTTGATCATCAAAGCAATTTTTTTTTAGTTTACGAGTTTATCTGCCAGAGGGTTGGGACAATCGTCTCGCTTACAATAATTAATATCATCAACAAGCAAGTGGACCGCGTCAACACAATGTCACAATCCGGTGTACGAAATTGTTTTCGGGAGTGCTTATGAAAACATATTAATATATTATAACCTAACATACCAAGTCGCATTGAATATCCTTAAGCAGTGGTTCGCCTCATTTAAAAGTAACCTATTACTTGGTGCAAAAGTGTTTTGCTTAATCACAATGGTTGGGGGCAAAAAATTAATACTATAAGTAGATGCGTTGGTAAATGCACTGCTGAGTGGCCAATTCAGTGCTAGCTACGTACAGTAGTAGTTTGTTTTTGCAGAAATATATTTATTGAGTATAATATAAAGTATAATACTAAAAATTTCTTATCGAAAATGTTTAACAAATAACTTATTATAATGGCGTGAATTGAATGTACTGTTAATTTTGTGCTAAGCATAAATTGCTCAAGAGCCACTAATGAACGAATGGGCTCTGTGTTAACAGTAAATGTTTACGATGTTACTTCATATTTGTGATTTTAAGCTGCTTTCCTTTCGTTCCACGTTTACATGGAGCGGTCATTGAGACAATCATAAGCTGTTCTTTTTTAAAGAATAATTAAAAGGGAGTAAAATTAACGGTCATTTGAAATGTTGTGAAGTGAATGGTTTTTTACATTATCGTCATCAACGGGGATAGAGTTTTTGATTCTTAGGTGCATGATGTCATTAAATAGAATGACACTGACATTCGTGTTTTTTATAAATAATGAATATGATGATTGTTTGGTACAATAAGTTGAACATACGACTGCGATTATTAGTAATCTTTTATTCAGTGTTATTCTGTTGGAGTTACGTAAATTTTAATGATGACTCATACTTCTCTAATCATTTGCGATTAGTGTAATGCATTCACTGAAACTAGCCTACTACTAGCCACAATGCCATTTGTTACATGTTACATAAAATAAAATGTTTTTTCTATGACAAGTGTTGTTCGACCAGAAGTTGGAAAGTTGTAGTAGAACTTTCCAATGTTATATATACATTTTTTTGAAATATCGAAATGATTCAACGGTCATTTGCGTAATATTATTTACTAAATAAAAACGCTGGTAGGGAGTTGGCTTAACGAACTATGGACACCATGCACGTTTTATAAATATAAATCATTACATCCGGTTCCCAATCAGGTGAATGGCCATGGCTTTAAAATTAATTCAATTGCAGTAAAATTATTTGCGTTTTTGAAAATTTAACAATAACGTTTAATTTTTAAAAATATGTTTGTTTTTGTCAGTAAAACATTATATGCTTATGATAGCTTCTTTGAATATTTCGACCAATACTTCAAAAACGTTATTTTTATTGTTGCTTTATAATACCCGCGCTGGATATAATTTGGCTGACGGGGGAAGGATGTAATATAATGGAATACGATATACAAATTCATGCCTCACAAGGATTCGAACCCAGAACACTCGCATCACACGTCAGAGTTTCAATCACCTACATAGCGGAAGTCAGCTTCTGAATTAAATTAATTATAGTGAAGCGAGGCGAGTATGGAGCAGCTCCGAAATGCAAGGGTGGGGGAAACGAGAGATCCGACCAGTGACATCGTCCGGCAGGATTGCCACATGCGGCCTCGCCCAGAATCGAATTCGGTTTGCCTAGGTGGGAGGCGAGTAGCCTGACCACTACACCACCGCGGCTTCAATACGCTTGGTCTAGAGAATCGTGTACAATTGCAAGACTCGTCAAAGAGTACGACCTCGGAGGTGGTCGCAGAAATGCGCGGGAGTGCAGTATGGTGGAGCCCCCGCGGTCAATTCTCGCCCCGCCGACCTGTTCCCTTGCCATCCCACACATCGTGGCGATCTGATTCCCAACACACGAATCGCGAGGCGGCGTTACGCAACGTGTGTAGCCGGCGCTCGCTGGTAGCTTTCACCGCAGCAGAAGTCGTAGTCTGGCCGGCCGGCAGGCAAGCAGGCCGGCTATTACTTTCTCCACACGATGTTGTCACGTCACTCCCCTTTATCATTGTTCGCCTTTTGAAGTAATGACTGGTGCCGGCTGCTCCTGACACTTATCCCCCACCCTCACCGACCATCGTTCTTATCATAGCTTGAAGATGAGTGGAGAGGATTGGCGAGAGCCGTAGAGAGTGAAGCGAGGTGAGTATGGAGCTGCTACGAAATACGAGGGCGGGAGAAACGGGACATCCCCGAGAAAACCCGCCGACCAGCTGTATTGTCCGGCACGATTCCTCACGTTCGAATATCCGGGCCGGGAACCGAACCCGGTTAACCCTGGTGGAAGGTGAGCGTCAAACAATAGGTAGACCGATTTTCCTTCTTCTGCGCCCGTGCCCAAAATTCCCATGTGCCACACCAATACAACCATCAAATTCGCGTGGTCAACAAGGATGCACGTGTTTGTTTGAATCTTTATTTTCAAGAGATATGCTGTTTAGTAAGTACTTATACCTTTTATAACTTAATCTCATAACATTGAAAACTGGCTGCACAATCATCACAAAATGCTTGTTTAAATAAACAGTGTTTTAATGTCGTTTATGTCAGTGCTATTTTCTGAAAAGCACTTAATTGTTGGGGCACGGAGAGTAGCTGATGTGCACCTCCGGCACGTACTTTACNCTTTATTTTCAAGAGATATGCTGTTTAGTAAGTACTTATACCTTTTATAACTTAATCTCATAACATTGAAAACTGGCTCTATAAACTGCACAATCATCACAAAATGCTTGTTTAAATAAACAGTGTTTTAATGTCGTTTATGTCAGTGCTATTTTCTGAAAAGCACTTAATTGTTGGGGCACGGAGAGTAGCTGATGTGCACCTCCGGCACGTACTTTATCCCATTTACACTCTACGGTTCCTATCACCTCGCCGGACTATCTGAGCCGTTGCTGCCGGACACATCTCAGCGACANTCCCATTTACACTCTACGGTTCCTATCACCTCGCCGGACTATCTGAGCCGTTGCTGCCGGACACATCTCAGCGACAACAACGACGGAAACTCGTTCCGACTTTCTTCCTAGTAGCACGGTTTTCTCGCTTGTGCCAACACGCCAGTCTCACGCCCACGCAATACGACACTCCACAAGCCCGAAACCTACACGAGCCACGAGCCACATCAGTTTCAAGACACTTACTGACATACGCGGTTCCTGGAAAAGGAAAATTACTAACTCCAGAAAAGGAAAAGGTAATACAAGAAGAAAATATACTACTGTAACTTACGTTGAAAACACTCTTATAAGCTTACATTTTATTCGGCACTCTCACTCAACATAATAATGAAGACGTTATATAGAAATGTCATTATTATTCAAAATAGAAATGCCCTGAAATAAGAAGTATGTATTTTTATTAACAGTAGCCCTAGCAACTCATTAGCCTTCGTTTTCCGACACTTGTTATTCAAAGTAGAGTAGACTCTTTTTTTAACCGGCGCTGTCTTGACTATCGCCCCTTCTTGCTCAGCAGTTTTCGAGAAGGAGAAACAGGAACTGAATACAAGAGTAGGAAAAACGAAACTTAACAGAAAATCATTGAATAAACTATGTAGCCTTAATAAGTTATCTAAAGCCGAAAACGGCTCCTTTCTACATTTTCTACCTGTAAAAATTAATTTTATAAGAGTGAAAATTATTTTAGTTGGATATATTTCTAAGAATTAAAATTAAATCGTGCAGTGAGATGGTCTCTAATCGGATCTTGTCCATGTCCGGTGACTCCCATCGTCGATGGTTAATCGTATGGTATAGAAAAAGCGATGCGTCGTTTTGGTGAAGATTCAGGTTTTATCTGTATACAACCAGTAAATATACATATATATAATCAAACATACAATAGAATGCATTTATTTATTTCACTCTCACCGTCACTAAAACAACCTGGGAAAATAATCAATATATGTATTATATGGTTTAAATAAGGTAGTAGTTTCCCAATAATAACTAAATAAATATATGCTCTATCCAAGAAATTAAATGAAATAAATAAGAAATGAACGTTCTTGGTAGACATTGGAAATTGAAAATATTAGATAAATTTTTTTTTAAATATTGAATAGTAAAATATGAGCAAACGACCACACACAGCCACACACACAAACAAAAATCAGGCATATATATATATATATATAACAAACGAAATCAAATAAAATTGGCAAAAATTTTACTTCGAAGTTCAATTATTTCAACATTTATATTTGATACACTATTTGGAGTTTTCATGTTGCCATTTTTATCCATGCATGTTAAACTAGTTGTAAATATAAAACTTCTACCGAAAAATAAAAAAATTAATACATATACTTGTAATTTTTAGATCAATTTAATGTTATAAATATTTATAAGGTGAAAATTAGTATAGCCCTTAAAAATAATTTGTTATTATATATTACTATAAGGTNCCACCTGGGAAAATAATCAATATATGTATTATATGGTTTAAATAAGGTAGTAGTTTCCCGATAATAACTAAATAAATATATGCTCTATCCAAGAAATTAAATGAAATAAATAAGAAATGAACGTTCTTGGTAGACATTGGAAATTGAAAATATTAGAGAAATTTTTTTTTAAATATTGAATAGTAAAATATGAGCAAACGACCACACACAGCCACACACACAAACAAAAATCAGGCATATATATATATATATGTAACAAACGAAATCAAATAAAATTGGCAAAAATTTTACTTCGAAGTTCAATTATTTCAACATTTATATTTGATACACTATTTGGAGTTTTCATGTTGCCATTTTTATCCATGCATGTTAAACTAGTTGTAAATATAAAACTTCTACCGAAAAATAAAAAAATTAATACATATACTTGTAATTTTTAGATCAATTTAATGTTATAAATATTTATAAGGTGAAAATTAGTATAGCCCTTAAAAATAATTTGTTATTATATATTACTATAAGGTACATCTATATGTATAATATAACTATGTATTTTTAAAATTCGTGGTTCATTCGAAGCAAACTATTTATCTGCGTGTTTGTTTATTAAATCTCATTTTCTATATATGCATATATATATATATATATATATATTCCATAGCAGTCGTAGTAGGGAGTTCATATATACTTTATGGTCGTGTATACATTATAAATTCTGTTTTTATGGATACATACCAATAGTTATAAATTATAGGTGTGATGAGAACATTATTAAAATTACACTTTTTTCATCATACGTTTAAGTAATTTACCTTTGCAGACAAAATTATAAATAATATATTAACTACATCAATAAGAACTCATCAAATTATTATTTTTCTGAAATTGAAATAATTTTTCTGAAATAAATATTTTAAGCGTCTTCAATGACATTGGAAATGCTAAATATTTGCAAAATATTTCTTTATAAATTTGTGTAAATATACCTTAAAGCTCTCAAGGTACTATTATTTCGTTTATAAATTAATTATGTTTACATCTTGAAAAAACTGTACGTTAAAACTTTACGATATTCTTGTAACTAAAGAAAGGTTTATTTATGATTTCACAGCGTATTATTTTCTTCAACTTTGTGTTATTTCACCCAGTGAAATATATTTACCAGCCACGTATTACCACACTAACAAAACTTCCGTGTATCTAATAATAAATATGACATGTTTTTATTGTTCCTGGTTGACGTACCACTAGGAAACTATAAGCGTGAGTTTCTTTATAAGAATCGCAAGTCAGTGTTACCTTATTTTTAATGTTTCCGGTATCTATTACCTACTTTCTGAAGTCTTATTTATCTAAAAACCAATTTTTCATCCGTTGCTTTCTAAAAGTGACGGGAGGCAAACAATATGCAATAATTGTATTCATATTGCAGACGTTGCATGAGATGCAATTCGTCTCAGATAAAAAAAAAAATGTTCACATTAGCAAAGCAATCGCGCTTCAAAATCGTAACTTTACTTTTGTTGGAGAAGAATAAATACTAAACTAAATGATTTACAAATATTAGCATAACAGGCAAGAAAAAATTCACGTAGAAATGGCATTATTTGCTTTAAAAAAATTATTTTACAAAAATAATGGCAGTCATAATTTTAAAATAAGCAACATTTTCTATAATTAAGTAAACGGGAAAAAACTGTATTTTCGATATAAATATTTTGAGGCAGTTCATAGCATTTTTATGTATTATAACGCTAATTTACATTGTATTTCAAAGCAGAAATAATTGTGATTTTCATTAGGGAAAAATGTTAATTTATAAGGAAACGTCTACGATGTAAGTGGTGTTTGTGCCAAATATAAATTAACGCATTGTTTGCTCTGTACAACTTGAAAATACCTTTTTTCTAGTACCCTATTTGGGCGAAGGTTTACACACTAAAACATATATAAAAATGTCCAGCGCAGATATTGAACTGGCAAACCTAGGGTCCAAAGAATTAATTCTAAATAAATTCAGGAATAAAATATGTCAATACTGCCTTAAATAGATTACATTTTCAATCAATTAGAACAAATTAGTAGTATTTAAAAAATGTGGCCGAATATATGTTGTACATAATATTTTTACTACACGTGTATTAGGATTTTTTTTTCGATTTTTCTATGCAAACTTTAATTATTTTATGTTTCTTATTTTAATACTTTGAAATTATTCACTTTAATGATAATAATTTTTCATACTTTTGAGATATAACGTATTGAAGAAAAAATATATGTCGTCTCTCATTACAGACTGACAAAATCCGATGAAGTAATTGAAAAAGACTATAAACATTTTACTGAAATTCCCATGAAATAACGGAAGAGCGTGTTGGAATTTTTTTTTCCACGATGTCCTTTTATCTGTCCGCCACGTGGATATTGCTGGTAAAATCGACGTCACATTCAGTGTGTTTATTTCGTTTCGATGTCCGGAACATGCCCATCCACTCTCTAGCGTCCATTTCATTCGCCATCGACCACTTCACAACACGCGTCGGACCTTCCTCCGTATTTTCATTTGTTTCCGTACGCAGTGGCACGGCAAGTAGAGTTCGTTCACGAGCTTGTATTGTCGCAGTGTAACATAATTTAATTGATTTGGAAGGTTGATACAACAACGCGAGTTTACCCTGAAAATCCTGATACTAATAGTACTCTAGACAGCCAACAGGGAGTTCTGTATTCCATTACGTATATATCTACCGGATTATTTCCCGTTGGTCTCGTGCACTGCTTGGTGTAACGAAGTTATGGACGGTCTTTCATATTATATACTACTACCGTGCTAGATTTTTAAAAATATGTTTTAAAGCTGAATATAATGCGTAATAAAATGTATTCTTTATACATCATTGGCAGTAGTAAATAATATGTTAATTTAATAGACTAATGTTTAAATAATATTGTAGAACTCTCTTTACGAATATAACCTAGATATGGCAATGCAACTTAGTATAACATTACGTTTTATCCACGTACATAATTATTCTCAAGCTTCTTACATACTAAACGTTCCCCTTTAGGGAAACTTTAATCCTCTGAATATTCACTCCCATCTGTACATAGTGTATATGAGTATTATTAATACAGTACAGTGTAAAATAATATGTTTTTGCTGTTATTCTCGTTTCAGGGGTTAAAATGTATGGTTTTCTTCCATTGCGGAACCTTGGGTAACTGCAATGGCAACAAAACCCTATACTCAGTCAAAATAGCTAGTGAACTGTTGAGTGTGGAAATAGTGGAGATATTTGAGTGGCGCTTAACAACGAGTCAATTCAACTAAGCGGTATTTAACCTACTGTGACTATACCTAAAGTCATATCGCCAACAGTAGGGAAAAACGATTTTAGGTATACTGCCTGCTGTCCAAAGCTCTTCGGAAGTAGTATCTCTTCGTGCTTTGAATACTTTGGGAGAAATGTGCTTTGATGAGTATTTACGGTGAAAGTAAGCAATTAATTTTCAAAAATATTTTTTACTACATTTGATTATGTATAAATTGTTAGTATTTTTATATATAAATCCAAACATAAATATGAAATATGTATATTCGTCTCAACTCATAAATTTTTTGGCTTTAACTACAATTTTATTGCGTGTTTTGTCGAAGTGACTCGCTGTGGACTTTGTTGTACTTATTACTAGGAACAGGCAAACGGAGCGTTCCGAGTGTCGCTATTACCTTGTGGTATCTCCACACCTTTTGATTCAAATATTTTAAAAATCACCTTATTTATAACATGATTGGTTCTTTCCTAAATATTTCATGTATCAGTTAAAATATAATTATCTTATCTTTAGTTAAATATAACTTTTACCTAAATTTTATCTACATATTTAAATATTACTTTAAAAAATAATATGAATTTGAGCAGCGAGAAAGAAAAGCGTGTTGATATTACCTAGTAAGCAATAGTTTTCATGACATATATTTTTTAAGCGAGTGCACACGATTGCGGTGTGTCGTACCTTTCGTGTAATTATCAAGATTTACTTGCATGAGGCTGAAGAAAAGTGTGAAAGAACAACTTTAGCAGGGTTTCAGAAAGATTAGCAATAACCATTAGTGGACTTAGAGAGATGTTTGTGAGGCAGACTCGCTCGCTCGGTGGTGCTTTGCTATGCTATGCAAAACCATACATCGAAGTTGCATATGGACCTGTTGAATACGGAAGTTTGTTAATAGCAGTTACCGAGGAGAAATTTCTTTTCTAATGGAAATTATAGGCATTTTGCCTATACGTGCAAGACTGAAGTACGCTGTAAAGTGTACTTGAAGATTTTATCTATGTCATGAATTATTCTCTCTCGGATATTACAATGGAACTACGACAGGCTTGCAATTTCCATCCGAATTTACTATACTCAGTGATAGGTTGTTGTAAAATAATTTGCATGAATAACTTGATGGTCACATCGAATTGATTAAAACATCAATATAATTGGCTGACTGTTTTTATATAGTTGCCATAAACACATGTATCAGCTTGTGTAGCGACAACAAATTCTTATAGGCGGTTCTCTGTAAAGTAAGCACTTTTGATGCCCAAGTTACTTTTTACCTTTCAGCCATTTATTATCCTTTAACAACATTTTAAAATAAATACTGCCCTGTAAGTAATAGAAACTGCGTATACAATAATTTTAGAGAAATTTGTAATGCCCAGAAAGAATGGCCCGAATGAATCCAAACTCTGAGAATATGTATAACAGTGTACCATCAATAAGTGGTTACGATTGTAGAGCGATGACTTACATGAAGGCCCAGCAGCGCCCTCTCTTGTACGACAGGAAAGGTCCGTGTTACGCCAGGCATTCAGTGAAGAGCCGTCAAATAAAGTGAATGCAAGTGCCAGTATGCCTCATCGACGTCAAGGGGCTCCATATCAGCATATCAGTGAGTTCGAACGGGGCAGAATGATCGGTCTTCGGGAAACGGGTTTGTCGTACCGTGACATTTCGGCTCGTACAGGGCATGCTGCTACGGCAGTGATGCGTGAGTAGCACAAGTGGATATAAGACGGTCGTATGCAGCAACGAGAGGGTACTGGACCACGCAATGTGACCACATCACGGGATGACCACCATCTTGTCCGCATGACCGTAACAGACCGTACAGCCTCGTCCACAGTGTTGGCTCGACACTGGAGCACTGCAACGGGCGTTGACCTGTCTGCGTCGACGGTTCTTCGCCATCTGCTGCGGGCTGCACTTGTGGCACGCATGACATTGCGTCATATTTTATTGTCCAGAAACCACAAAGACCTCAGACTGCAATGGGAAAGTGGACGCCGTCGCTGGCATGCTGAGTGGCAAAATGTAGTGTTTTCGGACGAGTCCTACTTTAACATATCCTACAGTGATGGCCGCATACGTATTAGACGCTACTGTGGTGACCGCTATCTGGCAGTCTGCACTGTAGAGTGGCATAACAGACAAACGCCAAGTGTGATGGTTCGGGGCGCCATTGGATACAACAAGCGATGTCGAATCCTACGTATTGAGGGAAATCTGAACAACAACCGCTACATCACGGAGGTTTTAGATCCCGAGGTACTGCTTCTCCTTCAGACGACTCCACATGCCATATTTCAACAGTAAAATGCCCGGCCAAATGTAGCGAGGAATGTGCAAGTTTTCTTTGATGAGCAACGGTTACCATTGCTTCTCTGGCCTGCACGTTCGCCTGACATGCCGCCCAACGAACACGTATGGAATATGGTTGGTCGGTGACTTGTTCGTCAAGGACCTCCAGCAACCACTGTTGATGCTTTGTGAACTCGTATACAAACCGCGTGGATGGAGATTCCCTAGGAACATATCCGTGTTCCTCTTTGATTCGGACCCTGGACATTTAGGGGCTCTTATTCCAGCACGTGAGGGCTTCACATCATAAAGAATTCTCAATGACAGAGATCTAGTACAGTTCTGTAATCCTAATCAATTTTTTATTGTTATGCACTTAAGCATAAAATCCATTTCCATCACATTAATCCTTCTAGATGTTGCATTTTTCACAAACGTTATTTTACATTCTACTGCATTAGGAAGTTAACGTCTAAAGCTAAAATTAAACATATTTATTGACTGTTATTCCAAATGTGATGTCTTTCAAAAGTGCCTATAGCAAGGTTTTCTTTTGATGTGGTAGAGAGTGTAATTCTGATGCATGGCGTGCAAGTTTAAACGTTACTCCGTTACATATTATTGCATTTCGTACCCTAATATTAAATGTGTTATTGTGACTTGATATCCTAGGCTATGTTTGTATTGGAATCTTAAATTAATAATCTTTTAGATCAGGGTGTCCGCGCTCGTTAACTAAATTTTAAACACATTTCACTAAGATTATTTCATATGAGTGTTTAGAGATGCGGTATATTGTGGCTTACAGAGCCATCTTAGTGTTTCGTGCCACTGAATTATTGTTGCCCATCATATTAAACTAACAAGTGTTTGAATCTACAAATGAAGCTGCCTGCTTCATTCTCTTGGTTTTTTCACTCAGCATTAATAATTTTTACGAAAATTGTCTTTCACGTCATTTCCTGTTTATATAACAAATGTTTTCTGGACTCTCCTTAAAATATCAGTAAACTGCTTTGGATAAATAACACAAAATTATCGTATGTTCCATTTTAATCATGTATTTGTCTTATAATGCGGTCCGTTGATGAATATTTGAAATTTTAAGTAATTTTGTTATATTATTCTATTCCTACTACTTAATATCTTTGTTATATCATGTACTTGCTAAACAGTGACCTTAGTAAAAGAAAATGGTAATTTTTTAGTATTCAGTAGTTTCATTTGATTTACTTACTACGTTTATGTAGTAAGTTTACGCCTAACGGCATATTATCCTGAATAAGGTAAAATAATATCATCAAAATTATTATGTATTTTCGCGCAAAAATATGTTTTTATTAATTGTTTCAGTTTATTTACATTTATTTCGTTATATAACATGCAAGAGTTCCAGACTAGACCACATCATGTGTTTATTGTGCATACTTATCTCGTGGTCCCTTGTACTACACTGATAACCAACAGAATAAAGTCTAATATTGTGCCAACAGTATCGATGTTATTAAACAGTAATTTTTGGTTATCTGTGAACCGTCAGGAACTAATGTTACTGCTGTACTGTAAACATTAAGGTGGTGTTTATGTGTGGTAAATCAAATGTTGTGTTTTATTGATGTTAGCATTTGTGTTAAAAAAATTGGTGTATTATCTTTGCTTTTAAAAATTATAGCGATGAAAAATAAATAAAGTATAATTACTTTGGCAGAAAAAGAAATATTACTAACGAAAAAAATACATAGTTGGGAGAAGAATTGAACGCTTGCCTAGAGTGCTTGACGTCCTACCAACTGCTCTAGCTCAACATGTGTGACTGTGTTTCATATTGAGTGTATTAGGTACAAGATAACGACGAAATGTAGTTTTATTTCGTTACTTGTAAATACTTTATGCTATACACTGAGGCGACAAAAGTCATGCGATACCTCCTAATATCGCGTCGGACCTCCTTTTGTCCGGCGAAGTGTAACAACTGACGTGGCATCGACTTAACTAGGCATTGGAAGTCCACTGCAGAAATATTGAGCCATGATGCCTCTATAGACGTCCATAATTGCGAAATTGTTGCCGGTGCAGGAGTTCGTGCACGAACTGACTTCTCGATTATGTCCCATACATGTTCGATAAGATTGATGTCGGGCGATCTTGGTGGCCAAATCATTCGCTGGAATTTTTCAGAATGTTCTTCAAACCAATCGCGAACGGTTGTGGCCCGGTGACATGGCACATTGTCGTCCATAAAAATCCATCGCTGTTTGGGTACATGAAGTCCATGAATGGCTGCAAGTGGTCTCGAAGTAGCTGAACATAACCCTTCCAGTCAATGATCGGTTCAGTTGGACCAGAGGACCCAGTCCATACCATGTAAAAACATCCCACACCATTATGGAGCCACCACCAGCTTGCACAGTTCCTTGTTGACAACATGGGTCCATGGAATCTTGGGGTCTGCACAACACTCAAACCTTACCATAAACTCTTACCCACTGAAATCGGGACTCATCTGACCAAGCCACGGTTTTCCAGTCGTCTAGGGTCCAACCGATATGGTCACAAGCCCAGGAGAGGCGCTGCGGGCGATGTCGTGCTATTAGTAAAGGCACTCGAGTCGGTCTTCTGCTGGCATAGCCCAGTACAGCCAAAGTTCGCCGCACTGTCCTAACGGACACGTCCGTCGTACGTCCCACATTGATTCCTGCGGTTATTTCACGCAGTATTGCTTGTCTGTTAGCACTGACCATTCTGCGTACACGTCGTTGGTCTCGGTCATTAAGTGCAGGCGGTCGGCCACTGCGTTGTCCATGGTGGGAGGATATGCCTGAAATTAGGTATTCTCGGCACACTCTTGATACTGTGGATCTCGGAATGTTGAATTCCCTAACCATTTCCGAAATGGAATGTCTTATGCGTCGAGCTACAACTACCTTACCGCGTTCAAAGTCTGTTAATTCCCGTCGTGTGGCCATAATTACGTCAGAAACCTTTTCACACGTATCACTTGACCACAAATGAAAACCCAACCAATGCACTGTCCATTTATACATTTTGTACGCGATACTACTGCAATCTGTATATTTGATATTGCTATCCCATGACTTTTGTCACTCCTGTGTATAAATATATGCATAATTAACTTTTTTCCGTGACGTTGTCTGTGTGAGATTTGTGTTTTATTTGTAATATTTTTTTAAATACTAAGAATGCTTTTAAATAGAACACATGGTGTAATATAGAATTTTGTATGAAATGCAAGTCCAAAATTAAGAGAATTTTGGGTCTAAAGTTTTGAATTATTTGTAATTGGTTGTGTCAACATATAATTTATTGTTTTTACAGAACTCCTTAGTAAACAATGTTCTTTGCCATTTTAAAGTGTGGCATCAATACAACCAGGCTGAGGGGTGAGCTTACACGCGAGCACGCCACGTAAAACTTGCCGTGGGAGAAACAGCCTTGCCTCAAGCTAACTCCTGCGAATTTGAGAGTTTGTCCCTGCGACTTATTTATCGTTATCGCGAAGCACACTTTGGGAAGAAACTACTGTCTCTTGAATTCGAAAGGGAGGTTCTTTGGAATCAATGGAATAAGTGGCACAAATACTGTTTCTCCCTGAGCCGATCCCGTTAAAATAGTTGCCTCGACTACAGCGCGATGAAGAGTCTTAACTTGCAGCCTCGTGCCCTTACAGGGTTGCGGCGGCTTCAAATTTCTGAGCAACATAACAGGTGTGCCCACACGCAGTATAAGCCTATGTGCGGGAGATCCTGTGGATTTTGAGTGTTCGAAAATTCCTCTGGGTAATTAACCGCATTGTCTGTATTTACCACCGTGTCTTTTGAATTGTATACAATTTCTTCCCCTTCGAATTATTTCACCAGATGTCATTGATGCCCGCTGCTTGATATTTTTCTAGGGCCAAAATGACTATTTGACATAACCATTCCATAGACTTGTCCTGCATCTGGGTAACGTCTGGATAAATGTATGCCATCAGTTCCTGAACCGAAGTCGCCGTAGTGCACGACTTTTTCGGGATANCTGGGTAACGTCTGGATAAATGTATGCCATCAGTTCCTGAACCGAAGTCGCCGTAGTGCACGACTTTTTCGGGATATATATCATGCCGTCTGTTTCTTCCTTTTAACACTTAATTTTGAAAAATTCCTCCTTAGTGGATGCCTGCATTACATAATATATGTTTCCTCGAAATTTCATGTTTTATGGGGCAATGGTTGAGGTTGGGCGTTGATATCCAGCTAGTTGGAGAGTAAATGTTTCCTTATATATTGGCACACGTAAACAAATTTTAAAGGCTTGGGAGCTGATGTAAGCTACAT